>CAUYQV010066949.1:0-12759 GCA_963574575.1 Galagoides demidoff
CCCCAGCCCAGGCCCGCCAAACAACAATGATGGCTGCAACCAAAAAATGGCCAGGCGTTGTGGCGGGCGCCTGTGGTCCCAACTACTTGGGAGGCGGAGGCAGGAGACTCGCTTGAGCCCAGGAGTTGGAGGTTGCTATGAGCTGTGATGGCACTCTACCCAGGGGGATAGCTTGAGGCTCCGTCTCAAAAAAAAAAAAAAGAAGAAGAATGAAGAGGCTTCTTATGTACTAATAGAGAACAAGTGACAAAATCTCTTAGTAAATAAAGAAAGCAGAGTGTACAACAGCTAAGGTAACCACACACAACCCCCCCCACCCCTTAGACAAAGGACCTAGTTAGCTACACCCCGAAGGACCCTACCTCTACCCAAGCTGTGGAATTTGCCCACCCCTGTGGCCCCATATAAAAGGCGTCTCTAACTACCTCTAGGGTGGGGAGGCAGATGCCATCTTTGTATCTTAGGGAGGGTCACCCTTCCCTTTCAATAAACCTGGCCTGAACATCTCCAGTCTAGTCTCATCTCTGAGTGATGCCACTTACACCTTTCACCCACAAAGTAGAAAAAGGGTACCTACCTCACCAAGTGGTTGCCCTCACTTATATGATCACGTTTTCTCTTTTACAAATAGGAATGATTATAAAAGGAGGGCTCACAGAGGTAAGGACACTTGCCCAAATTCACACAGCCGGGAAGGATTTGAATCTATCTGGGCATGCCCTTCAGCAGCTGTGCTAGTAATCACTATACAAGGCCAGGGTGCCTGGAGAGAGGTGTAGAATGCAGGACAGGATGAAGGGGTTGGCTGTGCAGGGACGGTGGGAGCTAGAGCTTGGCACAGGCTTCACTTTGCAGTGGGTCAGATGCTGGCAAGTGTATTTACCTATTTCCAGGGGCATTTGCATTCCATATTTTAAATTCTTTGGGACCATTGTTGATTGTTCTATATTCAAAACAGTTTGGGGAATGGGGAGAGAGCCATAATTATTATTTCAGGGCTCAAGTATTTCCCCTTTTATTTGCAAAGTAATCAGCATTCGTCTCATAGCTACACCCTCCCAGGCAAGAGGTCACAGCTGCCCTCCTTTTCCAAGAGAGACAAATGAAAATCAGGGAAGACTAGCCCTTGAGAAACTCCCAAAGATCCCTAGCAGGTCCCTGGCCCCCCTTCTTTGAGAGCTCCTCCATCCTTCATTCTTCTTTAGCCCCCACTCTGCCTTATTTTTCTTTTCTTTCTTTCTTTTCTTTTTTGTTTTTTTTTGAGACGATCTTACTTTATTGCCCTCAGTAGAGTGCCGTGGTGTCACAGCTCACAGCTACCTCCAACTCCTGGGCTTAGGTGGTTCTCTTGCTTCAGCCTCTTGAGTAGCTGGGACTATAGGCGCCCCCCCTCCCCCAATGCCCAGCTATTTTTTGTTGCAGTCTGGCTGGGGCTGGGTTCAAACCCACCACCCTTGGTATATGGGGCCAGCGCCCTGCCCACTGAGCCACAGGCACCGCCCTCTGGCTTATTTTTCTCCAGAGAACTTGTCACCACCAAGCACTATAGCACATAGTCATACATTAGTACTTTGCAAGCCTGTCTCCTCTACTATTAAGAGTTCTCAAGGTCCACGCGGGTACTATTCATGTGTTCATTTTACAGATGAAGAAATTGAACCTCCAGGTTTAGGAACAGCCAGTGAACAATAGGATGGGGATCTAAACCCTTCATTCTTTTGATTACTTATTAAGGGCCGACTGTGTGCCTTTTTGTTGACACCTGGGAGCACTAAAATGAATAAGATAGTTTTTGCCCCCAAGCAACTTCCAATTCAATTAGGGAAACAAATACTTAAACCAATAACTTAATACAGAGTGTAAATAACTTAGATGCAGAAACAACTTAGATAAAGCGAAATACTACTAGAGAGACAGAAAAAGGCTTATAATATGGAGGACCAAGCAGAAAGGACAGACAGTCCAACCTGGGGTGCATGAAGGAGGACTTTTTTGTTTTGTTGCTTTTTTTTTTTTTTTTTGAGACAGGGTCTCACTTTGTTGCCCAGGCTAAAGTGCAATGGCATCATTACAGCGCATCATTTGCAACCTCAAATTCCTGGACTCCAGCAATCCTCCTGCCTCAGCCTCACAAGTAGCTGGGATTACAGGCACCTGCCACCATTGCCCTGCGAATGTTTCTGTTTTTAGTGGAGACAGGGTCTCACTCTTGCTCAGGCTGGTTTCAAACTCCTGGCCTCAAGCAATCCTCCCAACTAGGCCTCACAAAGTACTAGGATTACAGGCCTGAGCCACCATCCAGGACTAGAGAAGCCTTGAAAAAGGTGAGATGTGAGCTGAGGCTTAAAGAGGCTCAAAGATCAAGGCAAAGGGCATTCCAGTTAGAAGAGACAGCCTGACAAAGGCTTGAGGGGAAAACAGCCTAGCCTGTTTAAGGAACCACGAACACTTCCGTGTTGTTAGTGCCTGAAACCCCCAGCCTAGACCGCTTTTGGAAGACAAGCCTGGGAAACACATAAGGAGCTGGAGCTTATTCATATGTGAGACATGGGCATGAGGATACGGTTATCCTCAAAGCTTACCTACCCCAGATACCATCCTATAGACAGCTGACCACCTATCTGCTCAGAGGCACGATGGGACAGGGAAGGGATGGGGGATGCTGGGGGGACACATGAAATTGTTTTTCTGCCCCCAGCTGCATGGCCACCCCCAGCTGATGGGTCCCCCCAGGGAGATTAGGGGATGGTTCAGTTTCACAACACCCCTCCTACACCCCACAGTGTCCCAAGAGGCTAAGAAAAGAGGAAGCCTTTTGCAGACTTCCTCCTGGGTCTGACCAGTGCTGGGCTCACCCCCTGTATTCTGCCAGAAAAAAAGGGCCAGCACACTGCTGCCTCCCCCTCCCCACCATTCCGTTCTGGACACCCTCAAGAAGGGTGTGTCCAGGCCTGGGAACTAGGAGAGTGGGCTCCAGTCCCAGGTCTTTTAACCTCGGGTGGTGCCAAACAAGAGTCTCTCTTCTCTGACCCTGTATCTTGAAGCAGGCACATCCTTACTCAGCAATTTGAAACTGGAGTGATGTGCATGAATTAACACAAGAGATCTCCCAGGCATGCTTTCAGAATAGTACAGAGAGTACATTCCTTTTTTTTTTTTCTTTTTTAAATACGGTTTTGTATTTACCTGCATTTGTAAATGCATAGAGAAAAGTCTGGAAGCTACATAACCAACAAGAAACAGAGGCTGTCACTGAAGAGGAAAGGAACACTGAAATGAGGGCGGGTGTGTATGACTTTTTTTGTATTTGTTTTTTCTTTTTTAAGTAGAATACATTTGTGATTATATACCTAAAATAATAATACTAAGTAAGGGAATTGGTACATATAGTTTTAAGTATCCCTTCTCTTGAACACTTTATTATGAAAATTTCCAAATATACAGCAAAATTGAAAGGTTTTTTGTTTGTTTGTTTTAGAGACAGAGTCTCACTTTATTCCCTTCTGTAGACTGCTATGGTGTCACAGCTCAGGGCAACCTCTAGTTCTTGGGCTTAGGCGATTCTCTTGCCTCAGCCTCCTGAGTAGCTGGAACTACAGGCACCTGCCACAACGCCCCGCTAGTTTTTTGTTGCAGTTTGGTCAGGGCTGGGTTTGAAGCCACCACCCTCGGTATATGGGGCTGGCACCCTGCTGAGCCACAGGTGCCACCCAAAAGGCTTTTGTTATACAACAATATACCTATACTCGCCACTTACATTCTACCATTAACATTTTACTTGCTTTATCCATCTACCCATCCATCCATGAATTCATATTTTTTATTAATAAAGTGCATTTCAAAAAAATTGCTTTAGTATATGTATTATTAATTAGAGTTCAATTTCAGTATTTGTTTACAGTATTTTTTTAATGGCAAATATACATACAATAAAGTACACAAAATTAAGTGTTCATTTGCCAAGTTTTTACAAATGCCTACACATCTATGTAACTTAATCCTATTACATTTACATTTTGATATGTATTTTGAAGGCCTGGCATGGTGGCTTACCCCTGTAATCCCAGCACTTGGGAGGCTGAGGCAAGAGAATCTCTTAAGCCCAGGAGTTTGAGGTTGCTGTGAACTATGATGCCATGGCACTCTACCAAGGTTGACAAAGTGAGACTCTGTCTCAAATACACACACACACACACACACACACACACATATATACATTTTGATAACTCCAGAAAGTTTCCACTTATCCTACAGTGTTTTTTGTTCTTTTTGAGATGGGGTCTCACCATGTTGTCCAGGCTAGCCTTGAACTCCTGGGCTCAAGTGATCTTCCTGTCTCAGCCTCTGAAAAGCTGGTACTGCCGGTGTATTTGCCAATATCCTATAGGTCAGCACTCAGCATGGGGCCAGATATGTAGTAAGTGCTCAGTAACTTCTAGTTAAAGGAATGAATGAGTCTAAGAATGAATGCTCACATGGCTTGCTCCCCTGAGGGCAGGACCATGACTTTTTCTTATGCATTCTCCACAGAATTAGCACACATCAAATGCTTTATAAAGACTGTTGATTGTATGAGTTATTCCTTGCTGCATAACAAATCACCCAAAATGTAGCAACATAAACATTTATTATCTGATACAGTTTCTGTAGGTCAGAAATCTGGAAGTAGCTTTACTTAGTGGTTTTGGCTTGGCCTCTCTTAGGAGGTAGCAGTCAAGATGTCAGCCTGGGCTGCAGTCATCTGAGATCTGAACTGGGGCTGGAGGGTCTGTTTCCAAGATGATTCACTCACATCAACTATTGGCAGGATGCTGTGTGCCGGGTGTTGTTCTGGGTTCCAGGGAATGTAGGAATGAGTGAGAACCAGTCTTCTTGTATAAGATCTGTCTCTGTGTGTGTGTGCGCACACATGCACTGGGGGTGGGGGTGGGGATAAGGAGCTCAGACAGAGATGAAAAGAGATACTATCTGTAAAGTTAAACCAATACCGTAATACTGGAATAGTAGTTTTTTTTTTTTTAAATTGCTCTGCTGTATTCTACAGCTACATACTCCTCCAGCTCAGAGGCAACAACTATAACTTGTTTTGTGTATCCTTCCAGGATGATTCCAAGCACATACAAGGTCAGACAATTAAGTTCACGAACTGATCCTAGAAAAAGTGCTACATACACCTCATTGCTGAATATCACCATGGTCACCTTCCAAGTATGCCCCCTGGGGAGTTATGTGTTGATACCAGTGCCTAGCCTACTCTTCAAAGCACTTTTGAAACTCTCTTCCCGGAATGGCCATCAGAGCTGTCATCGTGCACAATTAAGTCTACAAACGCATCCTAGACAAAGTGCTTTATCTGGGGACCTGTCTTTGCCACCAGATTGTGGCACAGGCAGAGACTGTGCTATATCTTCCTCTCATGTGTCGCATAATGCCTGGCAGAGTGGGTGCTCTCTCTCTCTCTCTAAATGTTCAGCAACTGAATGACAGTTACCCCAGGACTCCTCCCCAACACACAGTGGGGAAGGACTGCTAGGAGTCTTCATTCAGAAGTGGGAAAAAGTAGCAAGTCGCAGGGCCTCAAAATGGGAGAATTTTCTACCTAGGGTCAATTGGACATAATGCTACCAATTTCACCACTGTCTTTGGGTCAGGACTGTCCTCAGGGGACCCAGCTGTGGGGAAGTTCCATATTTGCACTACCCCTAGAAGTCCTTGGGAACTAGCTGTTCCACCCTCAGGGGTTTTCCCCTCTTGTGATGCCAGGAGGAAGTGGCCCTGGCAGGGTCTCTGGATGCTACAGGAGTAAGTGTGCCCAGAGTCTGGCTATGCCGCCAGGACCTTTTGGACCTCAGAAACTAAGAGGTGGCATGGCTTTAGTAAGAGGGTAGATCTGGGGTGGGTGGGAACTTCCTAGTGTTTGAGGGAAATTGCCCCATCCCCGGAGCTATGGGGTAAGAACTGACCAGTACTTCTTAGCAGCCCCATCACTGTACCCTGGCCAGGACTGTGGGCAGTTTTTGAGCCTGATTCTCTTGCAAAGCCCCCAGACCTTTAAGAGAGGCCCTATATCTGTGGCCTCTGTCTCTGCCCAATCAACTTCTCCTTTAATGCCTTACTCAGAAACTTAACTAAGGCTCCTTTTTAGCCTCAGGTCCAAATGCCCCAGCTTACAACCACTATCCCCAAAGGCTCGAGACAAGAAAGTAGAGAGGCTAGGAGCATGGGCTCTGGTTAGTCAGATATGAGTCTAATCCAGCTGTGTGACCTTGGGTCATTCACTTCACCTCTTGAGATCCAGTTTCTTCAAACATAAAATGAGGATAAATAAATTCGACATCAAAATTAAGGAATCTGTTCAGTGGAAAGCATTATGGAGTTGTTTTCAGAGTGTGGTTCCTGGACCATCAGTATCACCTGGGTACTAGTTAGAACTGCAAATCGCTCCTCCCCTGCTCTGCTGAGTCAGAAACTCTGGAGTGGGGCTCAGATGCCTGTGTTTGGCCAGCTTTCCAGGATAAAGCTGGAGAACTAGTGCCATAGATAAACTTAGACGGGCAACATTTTAAGTGAAGATATTTGGAACAACCACATCTAAAAGGGATTACTATTTAAAATTTACCATCTACTCTTACAAATCAACAAGAAAGAGATAGGAAACTCAGGAAAACCTGAAGAAAAGATATGAACAAGCAGTTCACAGAAGGGAAAGCCCAAAAGCCTTACAGATAGAGGAGGAGATTCTACATCTCAGGATTAACAGAGAAAAGCAAGTTAAAACAACAACGAGCTACCACTGCACACCCAAACTGACAGGCAAAAATTACCAAGTCAGATAATGTAAAAGCTAATGAAGATGTGGGGAAATAGTATCCTTTACACCCTGTAGGTGGAGCTATTCTGGAAGAATTTGGTGAAATCTAACACATAGATGCCCCGTGATCTAGTAATTCTACTCTTGGGTGTAGAGCGCAAAGAAATGTTCACACAGGCCCATAAGGATCATGTATAAACACATTCATCACAGTGTTGTCTGTGGTAAAGAGGGAGTTGGAAGCAACCTGGGTATCCATCTCTGGGGAGATGGATAAATAAAACAGTGGATGCTCAGCTTGATATATTTTGCAGAAACTGGATACAACAGCTAGTTTTTCCTACAGCAAGAAAGCTAGACCTTAAAACCACTACGGAGTGAAAAAGTGAATCAATAGAATGAGACTCTCATACAATACCATTTATGTAGCATAAATACCCACACAAAGCATTGGGTATTTATGCTCGAGGATGTATGTCAACGGATACGGGCAGGTGCTCGTGGTGGGGAGAGAGAAGAAATGTGAGGAATGTGTGGATTGGGGAGGAGGGAATAAAATAAAATAAAACATCAGAAGGCCTAGCAGGGACCGATGATGGCACACGATGGGATGATGATTCGTCACATGCAATTCTCTGGACCTGAAGTCCTAGTTATAGCACTTGAAAATTGATAACGGTACCTATCTCATGGTAAGTACCATGGAAGGTTTTGCAAAGTTTTACAAATAAATTTTAGTTTTAGAAGTTTTAGAAACTTCTATATGAGTTTCTGGCCTCCACCAGGCCTTGTTCCTTTTGGTCTCTAAATCTTTCCTCAGATGGTGCCCAGTGCTGTGTTTATCTGACCTCCCCACCTTTCCAACCTGCCTCCTGACCCCAGATCCCCAAATGGCTGTGGAGTCTTGGTATTTCTCATTTGGGGCTTGAGCACACAGCCAGGCTGTAATAGAGCTTCAAAGGGCAAGTCCTGTTCTTTTTTCCCAAACTGAGCTCCCTGAGGGTCTTCTTAACATCTCCTCCCCAGTTCTTCTCCCATTGCACCCAGGCAAAACGCTGAGTCAGAAAGTGTTCGATGTGGCAAGAACAGCATTTACTGAGCATCTACCGTGTGCTAAACCCTAAGCTAAGGCCTTGACTTCCATTCATCCCCATGATCACCCTGTGAGGTAGATGGGGCTGACCTCACCGGACAGGTGAGGAAACAGGAGGCATACAGAGGTTAGGACACTCAGCAGATAGGAGTCTTGGGTCTGTCTGGCTCCATAATCCAAGATTCCAACCCAAATTGAGCTCCAGATCCAAGATCTGAATAATCAGTTTGTTTAGGGTCTGAAGGCCAGAACTGAGACCCAGATCACCCACCTGAGCCAACTCTCACAGGAGGAAAACCTCTTTTCTGCACTGAGGGGGCAACTTCTGCTATCAGGGGAGAGGACACTGCCATTTACACTCTATGGTAAAAGACCTACTACACTCTTTAGTATAGTCAGTTTGAGGTAATAAAAGGAGAATCAGGAGATTCCCTCAAGTCCTTTCCCCTCTTTTTGGACCTCAGTTTCCCATTCTGTAAAAAAGGATCAACAGAAGTCTCTGGGTTCTGGAAATTCTTTTCTCAGTCGGCCAGCAGATGGAGCCCACTCTTCATCCCTTTCTCGGCCTCCAGAAAGCAGCGGAGGGAATCTTGGGGAGGATGGTGTGTCCTGGAGCTGAGCTCTCACCTCTAGCGGGACAAAGCAGGATCACTGGCCAGCTCTGGGCTGGCAGAGGGCAGTGCTCTACCCCCGACTCTAGGGTCGAGCTTTGCCCACCCCCTGCAGGACATTCTTGGTACTGCAGGGACCAAGGTCCCCGAAGGCAGGGACCGCGACCCAGGAGTGAAAATCCTGGGCAAAGGAGAGGACCCTGAGGATGGTAGCCCCACCGGCAAGAGTGCGCGAGAGCCATAAGTAGGTTGTAGGAAGACCCTCTTCCATGCCCTCCGCATAGACAGCGGCTACAGGTAGTTGTCTTCAGCAGCGTCAGCCCCGCCTGGGGAGTCCTGGGACTCATCGTCATCGCCCTCATTGTCGTCGTCGTCGGGGGCCAGGGCCTCTATGTCGTGCGTGATGTCTGCCAGCAGCCGGTGGAAGGCCTGTGCCTCGGGCCGCTGAGCCCCACCATCATAGCTGCGCACGGCCGACGCCGATGTGGAGCTCATGCTGCGCTTGATGCGGCCGAAGCTGTCGGTGAGGATGCCTCCTTCGCGGATGCCTACGCCCTCCAGAAAGCCCTCGAAATAGCCAATGTCCTGGTCTGGGATGAAGGGCCGCATCCCTGCAGGCCGAGGGGACAGGGTGATCTCTCTGGGGTTTGCCGCTCCCCCTCCCACAGAGGAGCCACCCTCTCTGGAAATCAGAGTTCAAGTTCCCGCTCTGCCACTCCCAAGCTGTGTGGCCTTGTCCAAGTTCCTGAACTTTCTGAGCCAGCACATAACAGCACAGTGCTCAACTCACAGTAAATGCTCTTATTAGTGTTAATGTTCTTAGAATTGTCACGGTCCTGTTTATTAGTTATATCGCCTTCATTCAAACATTACTCTGAGCCTCCCTTTCTTCGCTTGTAAAATTGAGATAATTGCACCTGTTCTCCCTCCCTAAGAATGATGTGAGGATTAAATAACAAGGTACTTAGCAAACACCGAGTGCCCCATAAACTTTAGTTGGCTTTTACTTCCACCCTGACTTGTTATGTGACTCTGCTACTTTTTACTTTACTATTGAGCCTCAGTTACCTGCAAAATAAGGACAAATCATATTGTCTACTTCCCAGAATAGAGAGCTTTTAATGAGATGATGCTTGGCATTTGGTAACTGCCAAGTGTATGTTAGCATCTTAGTATTACTGGTTGGTATTACTGTTGTTAGCTCTCTTTACTAGCTGTGTGACCTTACACAAGTTCCTTAGCCTTTCTAAGCCTCAGCTTCCTCATGGGTAAAATGGGAAGAATCACTCCCTTTCCTTGCTCTGCTGTGACCATCTAATGGCTACACCAGTACTTTGTTCTTCTTAATGGCTGTGATAAGTCCTTTCCCCTCTCTACACCTCTGGCTCCTCATCTGCCTCATGAATCCCAAACACTCCTAACCTGGTGCCTGGCCAGGAATGGCACAGACCTAGCAGGAACCTCAGTGGACCCAGGGGAAGATGGGAGCTCACCCAGTAGGAGGAATTTGCGCCGGTCTCCGTAGAGCTTTAGTAGCCCTGCGCAATAGTCCTGGATGGGCAGCCCCAGCCGGTACTCCCGCAGTAGCACTGCAAACTGCTGGATCTCAGGGGGCCCCAGTTTACTCCGCAACTGTGGGGGGGAGGGGCAACACTCAAGACCAATCCCAGGGAGCAACCCCCACTCACCCCTCACCCACCCACCCCCACCCCCCCACCCCCGCCTGAAAGACTCAGAGCCTTCTCTAAGGGGATGTGGGGCCCTGCCTTCCTCTGAAAGCCCTTCCATAGCCTCCTTGGGACATCCAGGCTCCTTGGGCTGCATCTAAGAATGGGACGTGGACTCAAGCTGCTTAAGTTCCAATCCTGACCCCCTCACTGATCAGCTCTGTGATTTGGGGTAGGTGACAACCTCTCTGACCCTTGCTTTCCTCATCTGCAAAGGGAGGATAGTGATGACCTCCCTCTTATGGCTGTTGAAAGGATCAAAAGAAATGATTCATCAGAGGTTCTTGGAACAGTGCCTGGTATACAGCAAGAACTCAATTAATGCAAGTTGACATTATTTAGAGCTTTTTACAAGCTGGCAGTTTACTTCCTAACCTCATCCCTGACCCTGACCTCTGAGATTGTCCAGGATCATGCACGATCCCCCAAACACCCCTGTGTTTCCTCCAGCCTCCAGGCCCACTCTTGTACTGTTCCCTCTGCCTGCCCCAGCTCACCGTGACCATGTAATCCTGTAACTGCTCAAGGCCCAGGCCACTGTGGTCACTGCCACTGCAGTGGGAGCCATGGAAAGAGGGTGTGGACGTGCCGCTATAACATGCTTCAAAAGTGTCCTGGGAGCCATTGCTGCAGGGACAGGGAAATGAGGCTTTCACTTACCTCTCTCCAGCGCCTCTCCCTAGGGCAGGCTGAAGGTGGGAGAGAACAGTTACTGATATTCTGAGGCCTCATCCTAGACCCGATTTTGGCCTCCAAAGCCCTGTGTGACCTGGCTCACCCTTGCCCTCTGCACTCTGGCCACCTGCCTTCCATTTTCCTCTAATACTCCACGATCCTCCTCACCTCTGGGCCTTTGCACATGCTGTTCCCTTTGCCTGGAGTGCCTCTCTACCCCAACCTTTAGCTCAACTAACTCTTACTGACAGATTTTATCATAAATATCATCTCCTCAAGAAAGTGCCCCCTGATTTCCCCCGCTGGGTTAGACCCTCTGTCAAACATTCTCCCTCAATCTGCAGTCTCCGTGTGCACATGAAGCCTTTCCAAGTTTCCCCCCAAACATCCTCTCCCTCGCCCTCCACTGCAACAGAGTGGCCTTCTGCTGTTCCTCAAATACAGCCGGCTTCTTCCTGTTCTCAATTCTTGCACTCGCTGTTCCGTCCACCTGGAACTCCCCCCCCCATCCTCCAGCTCTCAGATCACATGCCACCTCTAAGAGGGCCTCCTGACTCCTCAGATGAGCTGGGGCCCCTCAGCCTCTCTCACACAGCCCGAGCTTCTCCTCAGTGCAGTGGTTCTCAACCCTCCTGATGCCACGACCCTTTAATACAGTTCCTCATGTTGTGGTGACCCCCCCAACCATAAAATTATTTTCGTTGCTACTTCATAGCTGTAATTTTGCTACTGTTATGAATCATAATATAAATATCTAATATGCAGGATATATTTTCCAATAGTCTTAGGGGTCGCGACCCTCAGGTTGAGAACTACTGCTTTAGTGCTTATTAACATTAGTGATTATTACTATGAAATGCTGATATTGTCAACCTGGCAAGAACAGGGACCTTGGTTTTCTTCCGTGGTTGAGTATCTACTATGTGCTGGGTGTGGGTCTTGCCCTCTATCTTGTTTCCTGCTGTATCTCCAGCACACAGCACAGTGTTGGTACACAGAAGGTACTCGATCTATATTACCTAATAAAAAGTCAACTTTGAAGGCCAGGGGCAGTGAATCAATGCCTATAATCCCTTACATAAAATAGAGGAGGATCTGGGGGCTTCATGGTCATTAGAGGTCCAAGCTTCTCTCTTCCTACCCCACCCTCTCCAGTATTGTACTCACAAGGAGCTGCAGCAGCTGAAGTCAGCATCATAGGCATAAGTCCCATCTGTGCGGCAGCTCTCACCTGGGACCCGCAGACAGAGAGACTTTCAGAGGTGGCAAAGCAGGGACCAACATACTTGGCTCCTGGAGGTCCCAACTTCAGCCTCACCCTGGCATCTTGTCCTGCCCCACTGCCAACCTTGGGCAACTCACCTGCCTCCTCTTGGTCCTCAACTTCCCCAACATGGGGAAAATACCACCTTCCTCTCTACCTCATGGGGTCCTTGGGAATAGTAGATGGAGGAACAGATGAGGGAGTGTTTTATAAACTGCATGTGTTTAAGGCAAGACCAAAAAAAAAAAAAAAAGAATTTTGTGAAGGGGAAGAAGGGGAAGGATCTTAAAACCTTCAGAGCAGGCTCGGCGCCTGTGGCTCAATCAGCTAAGGCCCCAGCCACGTACACCTAAGGTGGCGGGTTCGAATCCCCAGCCCGGACCCACCAAACAACAATGACGGCTGCAACCAAAAAATGGCCAGGCGTTATGGTGGGCGCCTGTGGTCCCAGCTACTTGGGAGGCGGAGGCAGGAGACTCGCTTGAGCCCAAGAGTTGGAGGTTGCTGTGAGCTGTGATGCCATGGCACTCTACCCAGAGGCGGATAGCTTGAGGCTCCGTCTCAAAAAAAAAAAAAAA
>CAUYQV010066950.1:0-40134 GCA_963574575.1 Galagoides demidoff
GTCCCAGCTACTTGGGAGGCGGAGGCAGGAGACTCGCTTGAGCCCAGGAGTTGGAGGTTGCTATGAGCTGTGATGCCATGGCACTCTACCCAGGGGGATAGCTTGAGGCTCTGTCTCAAAAAAAAAAAAAAAGAAAAAGAAAAAGAAAAAGAAAAAGATAAGTACAGATTGTCCAATGCAAAGTGATGAGAGTTATATAAAGAATAAGATATGTTCATGGATGCAGTGATTTCCCATAACTTTGAGGATGAGAAAAAGAGTATTGTGGGAAATCGTTACAATCTAGATTAGATAGTAGAGTCATTTTTTATTTATATTTTATGTTTTACATCTCCAAACTTTAACAGAAACACAGTAGGAAAAGCTGAATAATCAAGACAATAGGAACATAATGTTTGGGTCAGTAACTAGGAAATGCAAATATAAGTGGGTTTAGATGGACTAAGACCTGCACATGATGTACTGAACATTTTCTTATATGGGTCTGAAGGGTGACATATCCTCATAAAGACAAAGGCCAAGTCATTCAACATGGTAACATGCTTGCTTGTAATAAATAAAGTAGACATTAAACACATGTCAAATCTGCCCGAGGAAAGAGAAGTAAACTAGCCTCTTTCAAAAAAAAAAAAAAGAAAGAAAGAAAGAAAAGAAAAGAAAAAAGAAATAGTAGATATAATTCTTTCCAATTTAGTTGGTCTGATTTAAACATGACTGCATTTGGGCCAAGTAAAATCTTTTAAATCAACTCATGACATTCCAAGGTGGGGTTGTCCATAGAGATTCCATAGATATTTCTCTGAAAATGAAAAATATGCCAAGGAAATTTCATCAACTTAGCACTGTGTCTCTAGAATTCTGCCTGGATTCTCCCTTCTCATTCTAAGACTGATTTCATCTGTGAGTATAAATCATAGCATGCAATTATAGACAAATATTGCAAAGAGAAAAAATAGTATATATTCCAATACTCAGAATATATGCATATATATTCCAATACTGTAATACACACATACACAGACTCAGAATATATTGGAATATATACACATATATATATTCTGAATCTGTGTGTGTACTGGAATATATACACACGCACACAGACTCACATTGGAGAAAGGAAACCTTCTTTAATAAATGGTGCTGAGGAGACTGGAATAACCATATACAGAAAAATGAAACTGGTTCTCTATTTCTCACCACATAGGAAAATCAGTTCAAGATGGATTAAAGATTTAAGCATAAGATCTGAAACTATAAAATTACCAGAGGATAACATAGGAGAAACAATTCACAGTATTGGTCTAAGAAAAGATTCAGATGTCAAAAGTGCAGACGATAACTCAGATTATATTAGCCTAACTTCTGTACAGCATAGAAAACAATCAATAGATTGAATAGGAAAACTGAAGAATGGGAAAAAAATGTTTACAAACTATTCCTTTAACAAGTGACAAATATCCAAAATATACAAGCAACTCATAATAACTCAACAGCAAAGAAACAAACAATCCCTCATGATCTATGTACAAGTGACTTAATAAAAAAAAAATGAACAAATGAAATGAATAAACATTTCTCAAAGAAAGACATGGGAATGGCCAAACCCATGGAGATAGAGATTAAAATGATAGTTACTGGAGGTTATGAACGGTGGGTAGGCGGGGAGTGGAATGAAGGGAGTTTGTTTGGTTAATGGTTAGAAACATTCAGTTAAACAGACATATAAAAAAATAGTCAATAAAACAAATCACCAGGAAATGCAAAACAAAACCACAATAAAATATCATCTTACCTCAGTTCATACAATTATTATTAAAAAGACAAAAATAACAGACTCTGGCAGTGATGTGGGTAACAGAGACTTTTATACTTGTTGCTGGGAATGTAAATTAGTATATCCCCTATGGAGAAGAGTATGAATATTTCTCAAGAAACTAAAAACAGAACTACCATATAATCAGCAATCACACTATTGGGTATTTATCTACAGGGAAAAAAAAGTGTATAAAAAAGATATTTATACCCTCATGTTTATAGCATCACTATTTACAGGAGAAAAGATATGAAATTAAGCTAACTACTCATCCAGTGGACAAATTGATAAAAAATACGGAGTAAATACCCTCTTAAATAGCATTCAGCCAAGGAAAAAGAAGGAAATAATGTCGTTTGCAACAGCATGGGTGGAATTAGAGGTCATTCCATTAGGTGAAATCAACCAGGTCCAGAAAAACGAAATTCTTACTCATATGTTGGAGCTAAAAAAGTGGAGAGGCCCATGTGGGGGCCCAATCTGCACTCCTCACCTTGACCTTCTGGGCCAGCAATCTCTGTGAGGAACTCTATCATTACCAAATCCTTTCATATCCTAGTGAGAACCGACCTCCAGATGAAAGAACTGGTATGTGTGAAAGAAGAAAAAAAAATCAGATCTCATGGAGGTAGAGACTAAAATGACTGATACCACAGACTGGGAAGGGTGGGGGTGGGAAATGTAGAGAGCTTGGATAATGGTTCCAAACTTACAGTTAAATAGGAGGAGTGGGTTCTAACATTTGAGAGCAGAGAAAGATGAAAATGTTAATACCAACATATTGTATATTTCAAAATAGCTAAAAGAGAAGACTTACAATACTCCAAACACTTAGAAGTGGTAAACACTCAATGTGATCAATATCTAAATACCCTGACGTGATTGTTACACAGTCTACATATACAGCAAAGTTTCACATGAAGCACATAAGTGGTACAAATATTATGTGTCAACAAAAAGTCCTACAACTCCTCTCCAAATAGTATTAGAGATGCTAAAGGAGATGAAATGACACAGAAAGACAACACCCGTACCTGAATCTATCCCAGTCCCTGTTTTGTATTTTCTTTGTAAAACTAAAATTAATAAATATAAATATTGATATTAAGATCATTGTTGGAAAAAGGTAGAGAATGAACATAGTCAATGCTAATGAAAATCTATCTGACACGCTGCCTGTTAAGGTCAAAATAAAACTTGTTATGGCTGAAAGCTTGGAACAAAGACATAAGGGTTTGTTTACCTGTTCTATGTGCCCGCCCCCTGCAAGGTTGGTGTTGAAATCTGAGTTATTTCCAAGTCACTCAGGTTTCTATATAGCTACATAGATACTTTTAATTCATAAATATAAGATGTTGATAAACATTCATCATTGAGCATCTATATATTATATATTTCACAACATGCTAATGTCATGTAATATGCTATACATGATACATATAACTTAGTTATGTAATAAAAAAATGAGGAACATAAAGTATCAAATTACAATATTTGTTGTTAATTGCTTCTTGCAAAGAAAGAGGGAAAACCCTTTAATAAGTGTGATTATAAAATATATTTTTGTCTAGAATCTCCAATATGCTTTTCAAATTGCATGCAGTCTCTGGGAATCCTGCTTCTTGTACACAAACCATGTTGGCTCTGTAATGTGACAACGTTTTTAGACTTAACTACCTTTCCAAGAATTCTCTTCTCTGTATGTTTTTGATTAGAGTTGGCCACAACAGAGATTCTCCTGGAAGGTTTGGAAGGTTAAAGCAAAGAAGTGGGCAGCCACTGATAGTGTACACATATTGCCACATATGTGCCAGGTCCTCCCAGGGTTGTGTTGGAGGAGCTGAGCCTGTGAATGCTCCACCTTCCAGCGGACCCTCCAGCAGCACTGGAGACTCTCAGTCCAAGCGTTTAGCTCCAGCCACTTGGATTCTGCGGGTACCCACAACATCAAAGACAAAGGCAGTAATAACTGACACAAATTTTACTTTTTCCTAATGGATTCCAGGTTATTCTTGATCTTTCTCATTCTATATCTGTCTCTCCTTCCAAATAAACTGTCCTAGGACTTCAAAATCTATCCTATGTGAAAACAACAGGCTTTTAGCTTGCTCTGGTAGCTCCCATAAGAATATGAAGCGGAGGCAGAGGGCCCATTTTTGAAACTCACACCCAGGGAGGTAGGAGTCAGGAATGCAGAATTTTCCTAAATTCTTGCATTCCCAAAGTCACCTCATTTCATGTCATGACTTTAAACATAATCTGTAAATTGTGTTTCCATAATACACACATAGGACTCTTTCATTTCTTTAATTATCAGATTCAGCCATGGAAGTGTTTTTGCCATCTTTTTCAAATGATAGCAAAGAGAAACCTCAAACCTAATGTGCTTCCCATGTCTCATCTTCCTTTGAACTTGGTAATCACTCTCTGCAAATGGTCTCTATTGATTCTAACAACATTCAACTTTCTCACTTTTTATGTCTGTAAAAGAGAACAGCTCATTATTATTATTTTTTGAATACAAAAGAGTTTTGACAATTAAGACCCTTTTCTATTTCCTCAAATTCGGCTAGGAAAACATGAGTGTCTTACTTGCAAGGATATTTTTAGCTTTATGTGAGCGAAACAGTGGTGGGCATCCATGACAGTGCATCCTCCACCTGGTTTCCTAAGTTACTCTGTTCCATCCACACCTGTCTTTTTCCCCCTTTCTAAGTATTGTCACTGACATAATCAGTGAGGCCTGCAAAATTTTTTTTAAAAAGCTCCTAATAGTAACTCTGGTAATGGGAGTCATTCCTAAACGCTCAGACTAGAGGTTTCTATTGGAGTCCTTCCTCTTTTTCTTCAAGCCCTTTAAGATCTATTATTATTTCCTTATGCTTCAGTCAACTCAAACTTACCTGTGTTCACTTCCTCTACCTACACTTCAAACTAATGTTCCCCATTTCCTATAATTCTATTTATTCACTTGCTTAAATATAACTTTTCAACTCAACCCAGACTCCTTTTGTTCTCATATGCAAAACAATAGCCAATCCTTCAGCTAATATTGCTTTAAAATGTATTCAGAATCCTACCACATTTTGCCTCTATATCTCCATCTGCAAGGTGAAAGCCAACCTCTCTGTTCTGCTTAATAATGAAAATGCCCTTTCAACTTGTTTCCCTAATTTTCATCATGTCTTCCTAGAACCATGCCTCCATAAAGTAAATAAACTATTGCAAAATATATCTCACAACCCACATAAAACAACCGGGACCTCTTACCAGTTTACTCTGTGACCACTTTATTCTGCTTTATTGTTCCCCATAGCACTTATCACTTTCTTTTCTTTTTTTTTTCCTGTTTTCTAACTGCTTTATTTAACATTCATGCATTGCTCCCAGTGTGTTAAGTTCTACGCTAAGTGCTTTAAAACACTAATTCATTCATTCCTCATAAATGTTGGGAAATATGTACCATCACCCCATTTTACAGATCTGTAAACTGAGGCGTGAAGCGATTAAATAATTTGTCCCAGGCCACACTGCCAGTGAGTGATCAGGCCAGTGAGTTGAATGAGGCCCAGAACAGAGCAAGCAAGTCACCACTGTTCTGCATTGCCTTATCACATAAATGTAATTATTAGTAACATTGTTCCTTTAATTTTTTTTTTACATATACATGTGTTTATTTGGTTTCCACTTTTTACTTTCACAAAATTAAAAAGGCTTAAGATTTAATAACAGTAACAATGTTTAAGAAAAGGACTAGAAACAAAAACCTCTGTCCTTATCACTTTCTGATATCACTTTCTCAGCATTTGTCTATTGGTTATGTTACCCGTTTGGGGGCTTCCACTTCCCCCAAAACCATAAGCCATAAAAGGTAAATAACCTTTTTCTGTGTGTTTACTGCTGTGTCTCCAGAATCGAAAGCAGCAGCTAATGTATTATAGGGTGCTCAATAAACATTTGTTGAACAAGTGGACAGATGCCTCCACTAAAGCCTCTCCTAGTGGCTCCTCATCTCAAGAACAAAGTGCAGGACGGTTTTCTTCTTCGTAATGCCCCTGACAACTCTCCAGCCCCATCCCTACCTCACTCACTCTTCTACAGCCATATTGGTCTCACCCCATTTCTTTTGATAAAGCAGCTACTGATTCCTATAGGGTCTTAGCAGTGGCTATTCCTTCTGTGTAGAACAGTGGTTCTCAATCTTCCTAAGGCCACAGCCTTTAATACAGTTCCTGTGGGTCATGACCCACAGGTTGAGAACTGCTGTTCTAGAATGTTCTTCCTCTAGGTATCCATGTACCATCATCACTTCTTAGGTTTTAATATTTCCCATTTGACAGAACATAGTAATTTAATACATTCTGTGATTTTTTAAAGAAGTCATCAGGGTAAATGCAGTCTTATTTTAAACATGTATTTTAATAAGAAGCATATGTGATAGTGTATATTATATTCAACCTATAAAGCCATATGGAACTCCTTAAATAGGCTTAGAATGACTCTCTAGCAATATTTTCTGTAAAAGTGAAGAAAATATATCAAATCGATTTTTACCTTTGTAAAATGCCAAAGGAAGAGCTGAGCCATTTGATAATTGCCAGAGCCTTTATCTGAAAGCTCACCAGGACCATGAGTCATTATTTGGGTGACAAGATGTCAGGATATGACAAGACATTCCTGTTATATAACATGACAAGAAGCTTAACCCAGTTCTAATACTGAAAAATACGAGTCAAAGTAAAACTAAAAATGAAGTAGGGCTTCCTTCGTTTCTTTGATGAAAAGATATCAAAGGACTTTAAAAAGTACTTCTATTTTCAAAACGCACAAACTCAGAACCTGAGCCAAAAAGTAGGCACCTTTATGAAAGGAGATTCAAGTGTTCCTTTAGTAGTATATACAGCACTCTGCCGAAAAACCTGGCAAAAGAACACAGCTCTGTCAGAGGGACGTATTAACCATGAGAAAACAGTTTTTATTAAAAACAGAAGTTTTTGGTGAATAAGAATTGAAATTTAGTAATATTGCATCTTTACATGTTACTGAATTCGTTTGGATTTATTTAAATCAATATTACAATGAAAGAGGAGAGTTGCGTTGAAGAAAATAGGAACTTTTTACATACATTTAAATATACACATTTAAAATTACCACAATTTTAGACTATGGACTTCATAATGAAATGACTTCAGTGAAAAAGAGTATGATTATTAGTGACATCAAGTACATAATGTGTAAGAAATGGTAAACAACTTTAATAAATAAAATCATAATGAGACAATAGTAATTTCCAATGTCAGTGTTGGCTCCATGAATTAATAGGAATATACAAAGCTTTATAAGTTATTTGGCAGCAATTATTAGTCCAAAGGTATGTTCTCACTATAAAATAGCAGCTTTCATTGTAATTATCACCTAATGAAGTAATGGAACTTCACTAGGAGTTTATGATTAAATTTAAAATTCAATTATGAAATGTTTGTGAATAAATTATTTCATCTTTATAACTGGCAGCAGTGACTCACTTGATGAAACAGCTTAGATAACCAATAGTGAATGTCCCAAAATTTGAAGGACAGTACCATTGTACAGCCACATGAATACATATATACAGCTAATTAATTTAGGTAGAAATAACAAGAGTTAAAATTTTCAGAGCAGTATGCAATGAGCTGTAATGGTCCGCTGATGTCTTTCATTCAATGTTGCTTTAGTATTATTTTTTGACATGGATGCATATCCCTAGACTTCGGGGGTGTCTTCCTATTAGACAGACTTAAAGTTACTTTCTCATTTGGACGCTGTTCATACTTCATACCACTCACATCCAAAGAGTCATGAGGTGGTCTAGTGAAGAATGGATCTTTCTTTGGCTTTTAGCCATTTTCACAATTCTGCTCTGAAAGTCCTCAGCTGTTAATGTGTATGTCTGTGCATTTGACCTAGAAGCTGTAGAAGAAAAAAAAAAGTTGAGTTTCTTGTGATCTTAAATGCTCATTTGAGAAAACAATATTTATGGATAATTGTCTCAAATTTACTTACTTGATCATTACTCTAATTCAAGCGTCTTCAAACTACAGCTTGCAGGCCACACGTGGCCCACCAAGACATTTATCCAGCCCACCAGGTGTTTTTGCCTCCACTTCCTGTCCTGCTTAGCAGCCGACTCATCCCAGGGCCCGCAGTCTGGCCCTCCAACAGTCTGAGGGACAGTGAACTGGCCCCCTGTTTAAAAAGTTTGAGGACCCATGCAAATTATTAGAGAACATCAATTAATCAATATAATAACAATGTAGATTGCCCTACAATAATCGAAGGCATTATTGTAGAAATGTGGTATGATATAATGGCTAAGAGTTTATATTTTTAAATTTTAAAGCACTGATTAGATCTGAGCTTTACTTCCAACTTGTTTACTTAACAGATGAGTGGCCTTGGGCAAATTTATCTTTTTATGTTTCCTTATTTTTATAAGAATATAATAGAACCTCACATGAAGTTACTTGGCACATTTCATAGATATGAATAAAGATTTATTAAATATTAAGAAATATTGTTCTTATTAACAGTTTTTCATCTTGACTAATACGGAGAAAGAGTACCTTAGGTTTTAAGTGAGGAATGATTATAACGAAACTGAACTCTGTTTTACACGATAGGGTCTTATGATTTTGCGTGTTAACTGATTTTGTTTCCATCTTTATTTTGTAGCTAAAATTTTAAAATACTACCTATATTCACCTCTAGGATATATATACATATATATTAACATTATAAGTTCACTTTGGTCTTTTAGAAAACTATTTCATCTTTTGTTCATATTTACATTTACATTTAATTAAAGCTAGCTTATTACTAGTCTATAAAGCAACAGTGTCAGTGAGAGATCAAACAGATAATCAGGAGCCACTCTATACAATTAGGTAAGACCATGCTATATGACCAGGTAAGACCTACCAAAAAAATAAGCCCTAGCAGGATTTCTATGCATTGTTAAATATAAGCCCTACTCGATAATAAGACCTATACGAGGAGTCATGCCATGCATTTCGGCGCGGAGCAGTAAGGAAGACTGGAATACCTTTTATTTGCCACAGCTCCTTTCTCCCAGTTATTCGCACGTGCATGGGTGTGCATGTGGTAACTGTGGTCGCAGGCATCCTATTGCACACGTGCAAATGGTTAGGGGAAAGGAATTCACACATCACTAGCGCCAGCCCCAACAACAAGGTTGGCTCCCCTCGTCAGGTTCCAGAAGAAGATTACTTTACTGTATTTGAATAAATGTAGATTGTTGTATGATACTTAATAAAAATAAGACATCCCCTGAAAATAAGCCCTAGTGTGTCTTCTCGAGAAAAAATAAATAATAAGATAGTGTCTTATTTTTGGGGTAATATGACATTGGGGGTTTAAAACTCCTGAGGGGGCATGATAGTGATGGTAAGGTGGGCTTTCACTGATGGTCAAGGGATTTGACCCTGAAGTTTTCTAATTGAATCAAAGATGTATATTTATTCAGAGTTAGTTTGTAAGTTTTTGTGGTTGTCAAGATTCATCAAGGAGGTCCACCAACTTCTCAGAATGCAGTGACAAAGCAGGGAGTTGTTAAGAGCCTAGAGACCCACTCCAGTTCTCTCCTCTGCATGAGCTTCTGGGTGCAACTGCCTTTCCAAAACAATGGCTTCCGTTTCACTTCTTTGTGTCATATCCCGCCTGGTATTAGTAAACTCTAACCAGGAACCAGATATAAGGAGCAAGATGATGGGAAGCATAGTCTTCAGTTTTAGAAACAGTGGTGGTGACTAGCTGACAACCAGAGGAAACATATGACTCCAGTATAGTTCATTGATTAATTCAACAAAAATCTAGAGCATCAAGTGCAATTTTGGCATCTGTTTCACCTTGTTTCTGATATACGAAGCTTGAAGAAGGTGATAACTGGGCTAAATGTCAAAAGCTTGGTGAGTGTTATGAAGGAGAAAGGCAGAAGGTTGGAAAGAAGGATACAGGTATAAAAATCTCAGGGGTGAAACAGGGGGGTTGAGTGGATAGTTTTCCCGGAGCACATGATGTTTAAACTGAGAACCGAAAGATAAGAAATCCAAACAATTTAATAGACAATGTGTATCTTGTATTTCCTTTGTTCTTACAAAAATACTGTTAGGTAGTTAGGAGTATATCCACTTATCACTTAGAAAAACTTTTCCTAAAGTCACACAGCTTGTAACAGGCAGAATAAGAGTGTGAGTGAAAATGTCACTGATTCAGTGATCTGTACTTTCCACTACTCACCCCGATTCTCACGGCACCTAAGGATATGCTAGAAAATGCAATGCTATATAAACAATAGGAAGATAACAAGCTAAATGTTTTGTAAGAATTATTGGTATAAATTACAAAATCTCACAAAAATAATGAAACAAATTTTATATATTAATTTTATTGTAAATGTAGATAGAGAATGTACCAGAATGTAATTTAATTCAACTCATTCTTTTATGTGTAAAAATAGAAAGAAAAAATATAAAAAGAAAGAGAAAGAGAGAGAAGTGATGGAGGGAAGGAGGAAGAAAGGGAAATTTTTTTTGGTTTTCTCTGTTTATTCATTCAGCAAAGATCATTGATGACCATCATAAACTTATCCCTATGGTAAGAGAGGGTGATAGAAAGCAAAACGTTCATGTCACTGGCCCTCAAGGCCTGAGTGGACAGGCAGACAGGTAGGTAATGAAGACAGGCAGGCATTCACCCATGCCGTGTGATCACAGTGTCTTCAAAGCCCCAATCACCCTTGATTTTCAGACAGACACTCTTCTATCCCTGTGTTGGCTATTCTGCATTTTCATGCTTTCTCTTAGCTTCCCAATACTTCTCCATGCTACAACCAACCCACTCAAGATCCTTATTATTATGAACCTTTCTATTTAACTGCTCCAGTTTAAATATTAGAAGTACATGTGATAAAATCCATAAAAATAATATGGACGACTAAGAGTATGTCTTAGAGCACTAGATTTTCCACATGTGTTTATTCACTAAAGGAATCATTTGTTATAACTCAGTGGTTATATAATTTATCCAAAGTTTTGTCTGGAGACTAGGCATTTCTACACTTTGATACTTACAGTACAGAAGCTGACTTGCCATCTATTTTAATCTTCATCACAAAATTACTGCCCCAAATCATACAGATAAAATGAATCCCATACCTGAAAGGTTAACTCTGTAATACACTGAGTCTCCAGAATCTTCATTTGTGGAAGTACATGGCACTGAGAACTCTAAAAATGGATTAAATAAAATACAAATTTCTTGTGTAAAGTAATAATAATAGTGGAAATACTCCGTAACAGAAAAGCAATTATTAAAGGTAAGATAAAATAGCTAAATATTATATCGAAACAAGTCAAATGAAGGATAAGACTTTCTATCACTACGTAAAGAATCAGAACGCAACTAATCCAATAGAAGGAATTTAATAGTGACCCTAATCACATAATTTGTGAAAAGATGAATTACAATGATGATGAAACAGATATTATCAGCAGGCTATGGTGCTGCGTACACAGGGCTCAAGGTTCAAAGAGGGAAGTGGGAGTTCCCAGAACTCAGGAGTTTGAGCTGCCTGGTGGATTCTAGTGCGAGCAGGGGCTCCACAGAGAGGAGATGCAGTCGCTGCCAAAGACATCCCCTTAAAATGGAAAATTAGACGATGCGTTGGCTTCCCTTCACCTTCTGTTCTCCAATTTCCTGTCAGAGCTTCCAGTGATGAAATTTAACTGAAAGCTAATTCACAGTGGAACCAGAGCATACAGTTTACAAGGGTCATTCCTTGAAACAGCAGATCAGGGGAAAAGGGAGCTCTCAAAGTAAACAAGAACTTACTAGTAAAATTTTACTTAAAAAGTGGTTATACTTTTCTTCTCATTTCTAAAATGGGAACAATATTGATTTATACTTTGTTTGAGCTATTATAGAATTAAGACATGCTCTGAATTGAATTGTCTTTCTTTAATGAAAAATTGGTCAATTTGAGTAATCTATTTATACCTAGTGACCACATACTCAACTGACTATAAATAGCAATCGATGCTTTTGTTTAAAACACAAAAAGGCACTCTGGGCATGGTGGCTCATGCCTGAAATCCTAGCACCCTGGGAGGCTGAGGTGGGTGGACTGCCTGAGAGCACAAGTTCGAGACCAGCTTGAACCAGAGAGAGACCCCATCTCTAAAAATAGCCAGGCCTTGTGGCAGGTGCCTAAGTCC
The DNA here is from genome assembly GCA_963574575.1 of Galagoides demidoff. Classification (NCBI taxonomy): domain Eukaryota; kingdom Metazoa; phylum Chordata; class Mammalia; order Primates; family Galagidae; genus Galagoides; species Galagoides demidoff. Next base: position 12,085 of record CAUYQV010066950.1, read on the forward strand.
TAAGGCACCTACTATTTGGGAGCCTGAGGCAGAAAATCGCTTGAAGCAGCGTTTGAGGTTGTTGTGAGCTATGATGCCAGGCACTCTATAGGGGTGACAAAGTGAGATTCTTGCCTCAAAAACAAAAACAAAAAAACACCAAAAAAGCTTCTGAGTGGACCTAGGACAAAATACACTAGAAAGTATTCTTTCCTTTTCTACTAGTCCCTATATGGCTCCTGCATGCCCCCATGAAATCACACCGTATTTTTTTCCCCCCAAAGTCACTGAAATCCTATTGCTGCGGCTGCTTTTGTTTTTCTAAAACAAATAAAGCTCCTTCATCATAATATATTTAAACCTCCTCAATGCTCTTCATTAGACCTTCTCGTTGTGTGTTCTGGCTGGCTTAGCATGGAGGTGTCAGCTGACTCTCTACACACCAATGTAGACTACGCATCTATTGTACCTAAGAACTGTCAGGTTACTAGCTAGGCACATTACACTGGCCCAACTGGTTATCCTTCCTCACAGGCAGTTAACTAGGTCTCTCTCCTTTTTTGAATTCTCCACATGGAAGACAGTTCTCCATATCTTACTCAGATTTTCAAGAACAATTTTATGGATATTTTCCTTAAAATTTGTAACTTGGATTTAGGAACAAAAAAAGTTGTAAACTTTATGTAAGTGTCTTCAACTCCGTAAGCTTTGCAAACCAGATTTTCTCCAAAAAAAATAGAAACATTTAGATGATTGCTCAGCTACTTATGAATTGAGACTCAGTCTTTGGATGTTCATCTATGTATTTCTAACTTCTCTTGTGAAGAACCTCAATGTGAGGAATATTAAAAGAAAAAAGGATTAAATTTAACAGTTTATTTGGACAGCAAATGATTCGTGAATTATGCATCAGTCAGAACCAGAAGTTGTTCAAAGAGCACTGGCCAGCGGCATGAGCAGCAAGCTTCCATAGGGTGAGCAGGGAAAGAAGGCAGGGAAATGACCTGACTGGCTGCACATTGCTTCACTGGGGCATGATGTTATGAGAAATTGCCTAATTTGGGCATAGTCTGATCACTTGACTCTGTGATTGGCTGGAGCTTGGCTTTTTGTGATTGGCTAAACACAGCTGTTTATTACAAAATATACAACTAAGTTAGGGTTCAAATTACATGTGAACTCTATACCAATAATTTTGGTTGTGGTTTGTTGTGTAGAAACTCTAAGTGTAAGGATGGATTCAGGTTAATGACCTTGTATTTAATTTAACAGAAAGGATGTGGGGTAGCATGAAAAACTCTATTCTTTTCCCTAACACTAGTTATCTATTACATTATTATCTAGTATTTTTTTTCTATTTCTTCTTCTTTTTTTTTTAACGAGTATAATAATATAACAAATGTAAACACATTGTCTAAATTGGTAAAAGGATTTGCTAACCAAAAAGATAAAACACACCTCCCGGGTGAAGGGCTCAACTACAGCTTGGACTTTTCCTGACAAACACAAACAATATAACCCAATGGTTTGTACTCTCATATTAACCTGACATTTAAGAAAAGATAAAACAATAGAAAGTAGCCATAAAACAAAGGCAAAATTAAAAAGACTGAAGGTATGATGGATGCATGAGCCCCATGCCCTTCCTCTAGACGTGGTCATTGCATGCTGGGTTTGTGTGCTGATGGAAAGTCTTCCCCAAGCCTATCTTTTACATTCATGATATATATTTTTAAGTTCTCCTTCCCAGGAAAATGAGGCGCATATGGTTTTAGTGACGGCAGCTTGTGTGTTTTCCCATCCTTTCACCGTGTAGTCCCTAATGATGTATTTTGGTCCCACCTCTCTTTCCTTCCATCTCTATGTAACTTCTATTCTACTATCTTCATGAGAGCCTTGGATCCATTCCCACTCATTTCTCTGCTCTGGCATGCGTCTTGCTTTCCTCCTGGCTCTAAGCCGTGTTCCCACCACGTCAGCCCTTCCAACTTCAGTTCCTTCAGTAACACTCACTGCATCCCACTCCAGCTACAAATTTGCATTCTTTTCTGGCAAACATCCACATGCTCCTGCCCAACCGCAACTGCGTTAGGCACAGTACCATTTAAGTTTCAGAAATGAATCTAATTTTTCAGGTCTTCATAGATTAAATTTTCCAAATTACTTTTATTATTGAAACTGTTCTTAATATCACTCTGATTTCCAAAAATGCACTTCCGTGGATTATGCACCCTCTAACCTCAAAAATGAAATATTACATTTTCTCATTTCTCTCTCATACTATTTCCTTAAAAAAATAGAACTCCCATTATATTGTTGGCCTGGAGACTTTAAAATACTTCCAACACTGTACTTTAAAACTTCTCAGCTAGAAGGCTTCACCATAATCACAAGATAAACCTGAATTCTCCCCAACACATGTCGAATCTAGGCCAAATAGTAGCTTTGTTCCTTCTTATTTTTAAGTTCTCAAGCCTTAATACCAGACTTATCCTTTCCAAATTTTATTCCTTTTTTTCTAGGCCTTCTCTGGAACCAAGAAACTTCTTTCCTATTATTCTCATTAATTTTTTTTTTTATTTGCACTGTCCAACAAAAAGAAACCCCTCATATCTGTTCCCTGGCTACACAGGGAGGCAGTGATTTCTTTCTTTTCCTGCTCCTGTGCTCTGTGCTCTCAGTTTCCCATCCCCTGACAGGGAGAGCTCAGTTCCACTAAGACGAATTCTGCACTAAGCCTCAGCTGCATAATGGGCACCAAAGTTGTAAAATAATCTCATATGAGCTCCCAAAGGAAAAATCAATTCTTTATGTTAGAGAGCTTATGATATGCATGCTTCTCTAAAATGTGAAGCCGCTTTAGGTATTTCTCATAACTAAACCTAAGTATCTTCCTGGAGTAGAAGTCATCATTACAGAACAAGCAAAAGATTCTGCCTGAGGGAAGCTTCTGGCTACAGGGGCACATCTGGTCATACACAAGGCAAGCTGTAGGTACTGGAGAGCTAACACACGGAAACACTGATGGAACGGATTTGGTAGACAGGCATCTCAGAGCCTTCACCTCTTCAGTGGTCCAACACCAAGTTGGCTTCTAAATGCATTTACGGAAGTCTCATCCTGCAGCAGTAACTTTCCAAATGAGGCATGCTGTGTTGTACTCCCTTCCCTTCCCTCCCACTTCAACGCTATTTCCTTAGCGTTTTATGATTCCAACATAAACTACCTACACCCGAATTCTGGTCTCAGGATGTGCTTCTGAACTCCAAGAGTAAGGCTGCCATTTAGTTCCCATCTCTCTCATCACCCAGTAACACACTTCCACACTCTCAGTCAAGCCAGTATTGAAACGTTGGTCTACAGTCTAAAAAATATATACATATATACATACTATAACATACTATAACACAATTGTGAGAGTAAATAAGTAAATAAATAGTAATATCTCCCCTGTTATTGTACTACTGCACTACATCTATTATATTTGTCATTCTAAATCATTTAAACTCATTGATAATTAAATTTATGACCACATTTATATTTAGCAGATTTTTTTTGTAGGCATTTAGGTCCAAATGTGTCCATATTTCAGTGGGGATTGGTGCATGTGGAAATCTTGTTAATATTGATTTTCTCATCAAATACCTACTTTTAGTACCTACTATAACACAGTCATCATATTGAGGGCTTTATATTTATTTACGTGTTTGATCCTGAAAACAACTCTGTGAGATAGATATTATCATTATTCAAGTTTTGCAGAAGAAATAAGAGGTAAAGATGATAAATGGCATGGAAAAGAGAGCAAGACAGATAGTAAATGACAGAGCCAGGAATTAACTTCCCTCGCTTCTCCCTTCCCAGAAGTCTCTGTACATGTACAGTACCCACATACTTAACCAATATGCTGTATCAGTTATACATTTCCAATAACATATGCTTAAGTTATCAAGAATGAAAAGTCACCAAGTAACACGATTATTTTTAGCATGCTACACTAACAACAGCAATTCTCACTTATCAGGCATATTCCTCACCAGTGTCGTTTATACCAATACACCTGATATTTGGTCCTTCACTTGTGACTAAGTACGTAATCCTGTTCCTCCATCTATTTGTTAATTTATTCCTTATTCCTAATGTTCTGTGAGATTATAGGGAAATACAGGGTGCACAGCATTAAACTTGAAAAATCCTCCATAATCAACATTTCTGCACCCCCTTTCCCCTAAACGTCTATGACATCATCACCTGCACTTCACTGATATCAACCCATCCCTTCCTGCAGTATCCCTCCCTCTGCAGTGTGTATCCTTGACAAAATAGCATTAAGGCCTCCCATAGTTACTTTACACAAATGAATGATTTTTTAAAAAGATTTTAAAGAAATGAACAAAATAAAAACAAAGCACAACAGCAACATTAACAAGACTTTCTAATATTAAGCAATAATGTGAAAGGAAATATGTGTGTATGTATCTATGTTTGGATACATAATGTATATCTCCTACAATGTGTCCCATAATGGGCTGTGAATTTTATGGATCTTATATTACTTAGTTCCAATTAAATTCCTTTCGATATGGCAACATTTCTTCTGTCTTACAGAAAAAAATTAAAATCTGAGTGAATATGCATATAATTCTCATTCTATGATTAAGTCTACATAGTCACTTACTGTTAAGTAGATTTATAAAAGCCAGTAGTTTACCAAGTTATTTTCACTTTTCTTCTAACTCCTTTTGAACACAATATCTTATTTATAATCAGAAAACTCAATACTGATATGTAATCTCTAATTATAAGATTATTTGTAAAATTTAGTCAAATTAATAGTTAATAGAAGTTCAAGAATGATAATAGAAATAGTTGGTGGGCAACTAATGTATATTAGGAAATACATTTTGCTTACCTAAGAAAACAATGTAAATTTATTGTGATGAATAAAAGGAAAGGGTGATGCCCACACTCATGATAAATTCATCTATGGTGATGCAGAAGAAATTCTAAAAGTTCTTTTTTTCTTACTAGTTTTTTTACAATAACTGTACAAAATTGTGGGGTGAGTATGTTTGAAAAATACTCTATCAGACCATGCAGAGTATATTCCTGAATAGAATTAGAATTCAGCTTAACTGTAAGTTACAAAGAAATATAATTATGTACAAAAGGAGCAGAAATGTAGAATAAAGGAGAAAGTATAACAGAAATAAAATTAAGCAATATGAAGTGAAAAAAAAAATTAAGCAATACAATTACTTGACCATATACAGATTGGTACTCAGAACCAAAACTGTCAGACTGACCCAGACAAGTAACCTGAGCCGTCAGTGTAGTGTGGTTAGTCTCTCACAAAAAGAAAAGGATATTTCAAGGCTGAGTCTACCATGTTCTCATAGCCATGTTCTACTGGATGTTGATGCGGGAAGGTCTTTCCCTTTCAAGTTCTGTACTTCATGGCTGCTTAGAGGTAGATGTGGCTGCAGGCATCGCGAGGACTTAAGAATAATTTGTGTACAAGCAATATAGGCTGGCGGCTCCTTATTCTACTTAGATGACTCAAAAACTGATTTGAATGCATGAAAAATATAAAGATTTTTCTCTGTCATAGAATGCATCTACCTGTGTTTTCATGTAAAATGTTTATCACTTTAAAATATACAGAAACAACATGTATATAGGGCAATTTGCAATTTTAGAATATTTAAATTATTTCTGAACATCACATCTTTACCATCAAAATTTTATCCTTGTTTTTATTAAAAAACTATAGATGGTTATAAAACATAATAAGTGTTATATATTTATATTTCTCAGAAACCAGTATCAAAATAGGTAACTTCTTTCTACTTATTGGCTATTAGTTCATATTATTTTAGTTATATTGCAAAAAATAAATTCCTAACCAATCTTATGCTTGAATAAAATATAAATTAAGGAATTGTATATACAAACCATTGTATCATCTGACTTTTAATGAACAGGTCTGGGCCGAGGGAAATATTAGTATTAAGATCTCAGTTAATCTAGGAGACGGGGGAGGACTTCGCTGTTCCAAGTGGGAGACTCTGTTAGGACTCTGGCTCTGGTAGTCCTAGTCCTACCAGAGCCAGAGTCCGAACAGAGAAGATTGTGTTGACCCTTAGAAGAAAAAGTGATACAAAAAGGCATAATTATAGCCATAAAAGAAAAGTGAACTCCCTTTTCCAGAAGGTAAAGTGTCAATTGTGGAGGCATCATATGCCATTTTGATAAAAGTCTGAGAGTAAATACATGTGACTCTTTCAATCAAATACATAGTTTCCTCATGTAGGAGTCGTGTTTAAATTAGGGATTAAAAACTAAATGGTAGAAAAGACTGTGTCTCTGTACTTATGATGACAGTAAATAATAAGGTGTAAAAGCACACATGTAAAATGCGAATATATTGGTTCATGAGATAGTTTCATAATTAAAACTGATTTCTGCTTTGCTCATCAGAGCCAACACCACCTTTCCGACCTGCCCATTTGTTGGTATTTAGCAATTTTTGAATTCATTTTTTTAAAGGATGAAATTTGAATAACATTGAAATGATATCAAACACAGGTAAGAATGGGTCAGTAGAAAATATGAAAAAAAGGATCATGTTATAGTGATAAGTGTTTAACAGTGCTATTCTTAGCACACACCTGCAGCAGAAGCAGTAACGTGTTAGCTGTAAGTATGTGCAAGAGATTAACAAGAATCTTTAGCTGTTTTAACCATTTGATATCATTATAATAAGTCAGGTTACGATTTGTGTTCAATTAAAATGGATTTCACATATGAAGAAAAATTAATGGTCATCTGGCTTATAAAAAGGTTTTTAATTAGATTACTGTATTTTCAATTCCTCTGAAAAACATGTGGCCTTGTTTTCTCGTGGATGAAAGATTCTCAGACCCTTTCACAATCTCTCTCACTTATCTGCACACGGTCAAGGACGTGAACTAGAGTCAATAATCTATGCTTTTTTCTGTTCTATAAAAATAAAGTACTTGCGAAATGGAATCACTGATGCTACAGGGTCTTCACATTTTAATATTTTACATCATTTTTATGACTAGTAATTAAAATTCTCTCAGTCAGGCAAACACAGGCCTCCAAAGAACTTCTGAGTTTTTTTTTCCCCCTCACTTATGAGGCTTAGATTTTTTTCTAATGGAGAAAGTTCAATTAGTTGACTTACATTCTAACTGAGCTAAAAGTAGGGTAGTAACTGGTGATGTATTGGATATTTCTTAAACAACCTGTCAGTTAGTTTTTTTTATAATTTTCATTTAGGTATAAGTGTCCCATAGTCAACTCCACAGCTTAATGACATAGGGAAGAAATATTTTCAATTATATAAGGCCCATTTTTATAATTGATTGGCATTTCATTGTTTTTCTTGACTTCACTATAAAATGAACATATATAAAAAATTATATATAAGTACATGATTTTATGATTTTTATATATTTTATATATATAAAAAATTATATATAAGTATATGATTTTCTGTCTAGAATTGATTCAACAAAAGATCTAATAATGAGTTGATTTTAAGCATTTTTCTACTTGCTATTAATTGATTAACATCCATTTCAAATGACAATTTTTATTCTTAAAAGTAAATATTTTTAGAAAATATAGGGTCAAACCACTGATAGACTTTAATGTTTTTAGGGGGGCTTGGGTCTGACCTCTGAGATCCACATCATGTAAAAACTGTTTAATTTTTGTAAAATTACTTGACATTTTAAATCTCAGTTTTCCAACTTTTAAATGTGAGTATTAATGAATACGTCATTGTAGTATGTTTTTCAGACATTCTGGGATTTGAAAAATCCCCAATCATGGCACGAGTTACAGTTCTATAGATTGTACAGTGAGGTGCAATAATATATCCAAGAAAAAATGCTACATTTGTCAAGTAATCTGCAATATTAACATACTATTCTCATTAAACATTTTTGTTTTCTTGATAGGAAAGATATAGAAAATACTACTTAAAGACTATGACTCAGAAATTACACACACTTGTCCAAACATACCTCAGTAATTTCCAAACACCTCTCAAGAAGGATGGTTAGAAAATCCATTGTTTATTTGGGAGACCATTTGCCCAGCTCTGAGTGGTGTCCATGCTGAAGGAAAAAGCATGACTGGGTATTAGAGAAGATGCAGGGCCTCTCTCTTAACCTCTCCACATTTATTGTAAGTATAAAAGCAATTTTTTCTATTCTTCCATCCTCTTATACTTAGTCTTATTTATAATTTGTTCCCTTTCTTTCGTACATTTGCTGGCTTGACAAAATCCTTCATTTATTTCATACCCGTACCCACTATTCAGCTATTTTGTACAGATCTCTGAGCCAGATACTTTTATCTCCATTCTTTTTTTTTTTTATTGTCATGCTGAAAGCTGTCCCAAGGCAGCGTTAAGCTTATGTGCTGATGTGTTTCTCTCTTTCCTTCTTGTGGTATGTACAGAGGCAGGTCAGCAAGTCCAGCTAAAAGGTTTTCTTGGAGACTGTGTTGATTTTATTTGTAAAAAAGTATGCTCTTCATGATGCAATACTCCCTAACAAGACTATCATAAAACCTACCTAGAAAAAATCCGGGAGAAAGAAAGCCTTTGTTTTCTACTAGACACTGTACAGTTTGATGTCTTGTTCTCTATCAGCTTGAGTTGGAGGCACATGAACAAGGCAACCAAAGAGCTTTGAATCAGAGAGTGTGGGGTTATATCAGCGTATCCCATCACGCTGACCTCAAAGCAGCATCTATCCATGTACACCTGTATTTAAATAAGAATTATGTGAATTGTCATAGGCCTTATTTTGTTTTATTTCAAGTAAAAAAGGGGGCCATTTTTTCCCATTATAGTCCATCCTTTTTTCATATTTTCTCAGCTTTTCCTTAATGGTGTGCGTGTCTGTACCACAAGGCATTTAGTAGATCTGTCTCCGTCAGCTTCTTTTCATCCTGACAGTTTCTCAGCCTTGCCTGGGATGACACTGATCATTTCAAGGATTACTGGTGAAATAGTTCACAGGATACTGCCCTTCAGTGGAGTGTTAACATTTATTTCTGTCTAGCTTAGTATTTTCTTTGGTTTAATATCAATTCTCCTTTCCATCTTTTGTTTCTAAAAATGCTCAATGTTTAGTTGTATTGTTTCTGTATATTCCTGTAGAGTGAACATTTTATATTTGGTCAAAAGTAATTTTTTTTTTCTTTTGTGCTTCAATTTAGATATTTTCTTTTTTTTTTTTTGAGACGGAGCCTCAAGCTATCCCCCTGGGTAGAGTGCCATGCCATCCCAGCTCACAGCAACCTCCAACTCCTGGGCTCAAACGAGTCTCCTGCCTCCGCCTCCCAAGTAGCTGGGACCACAGGCGCCCGCCACAACGCCCGGCCATTTTTTGGTTGTAGCCATCATTGTTGTTTGGCAGGCTGGGCTGGGGATTTGAACCCGCCAGCTTAGGTGTACGTGGCTGGCGCCTTAGCCTATTGAGCCACAGGTGCCGAGCCCAATTTAGATATTTTCTACTACTCTATCTTCCAATACAATTTTTGGTTCTAGTTTGGCAAATATATTTCTGTGAAACTCATATTTTGAGTTTTTGATACTAGTTGCTGCCTTAAGTTCCAGAATGTTCTTTATTTTCAATTCTCCTTTATTTCAGGTTAGAGCACTTCATCTGATATGGCTAAAACCCATGGTTCTTCATCCTTGATGGTCTTTGAACTATGATTATTTTTTCTTTTCATGTTGATCCTACTAAATTTTCTTTTCTTTCTAGGCCCTGAGTCAATACTAACTACAATTTTTTTTTTTTAACCTCTAATTCAGTGTTGATTACAAATCAGTATATGCCTCAAGGTTAAAAGCAATGTAGGAAGTGGGTTCACATCTTTTTTTTTTCTTTTTTTGTCCCTTTTCTTCAGAATCTTGGCATATGAAGTTCTGAACGCCCTTTGACCATGTACTCTAATACCTCTCAGTGCCCGTGATACTGTTGAAAGCTCAGCTTACCTAGGACTCTGTGCACGGCTCTATAATCACATTAACTTCTGGCACAGTATTGCCGGCTGTTAGACAAGAGATTGGAGGAAAAAAACAGAGTGGCAGATTAGTCTCACCTCAAAGTGTTCTCCTGTGACCATAGACTTGACCTCTCAAATCCTGGTTACTGGTGTAGTCAAACCCTGGTCTTGTTGTTTTTGGGCAGGTGTTAGTCTTTTGTAACCAAACCATATTATGCAGAAGAGGAAGTTTCTCAGCTCTCTATTATATATTTGTCTTTACCCTTTGTAAATGCTGTTTCTAACATCTTAACTTGCACAAATAATTCATCCAGTTGAGGTTTTCTAGGCTAGTCAATTAAGGGGTTGCCACTTTATAATTTATAGGAATCACTTAATAAACATAGTTACCATTATCAGATATATAAATCAGATATATCTATTCATTAATTCATCTCTTCAGGGTGGCCATAAAGTTCATGTACAATTGAAAAGAGACTTTATGACCACCCTGTATAATGCATATTTCCCCTGTGGCCAGGATGTTATGTATGTGTACATATTATAATTTTGTGTATTATATATGTATATATAATCCTATATTCATGAACATATGAAAACTTACTGTCATATAGGTTATGTGAGAGCTATAATATCTGTGTAACAAATACAGTAGACCCGCCATAGTTGCTTATCTCCTGACCTTGACCACCGCCTTAAGTTGACCTAATTTTCATAGACCAGATGTGTGCCACAGGTTTGTATCACTGCAGGAGGCCTAATTGTTTTTGTTGAATACCTCCAGGTGGTGACCCGTTTGTTAGGGTCCCTTGGGTGGTCAACTTACAGAGGTTCTCCTACATAATACATGTTATACATATATCATTTTGATTCACTTCAATTATGATAGCACATTACTAAAAATATGGTATACTTTAAAAAAATGTCTTTAAATATGTGGTTTTAGAGAGATTAGGAAGATGATTTAAAACAGGACATAGATATCATTCCCAGTTTTAGAAAAAGTTAGCATAACTGTCTGACAAAATTAAATTGATTTCTGCTGAAGCCCATTTACCATCAGGGGACATTTCATGCCTCATAGATAAGATATTAATAGTCAAAGACACACTCTGTTGTTCATTAAATGTTGCACCTGAAAGATACTTAAGCTCACCTGTAGAAAATAAGACTAATCTTCCTAAAATTTTCAAGACCCCTAAGGAGAATTGACAGCAGGAGCTAATCAGCTTGTAGAAAATTATTCTAATGAGCTTCAAAGTATTTTTTTTTTCTTTTTGTCTGTTCTCATTTGGCTTGGTGGCGTTCAACCCATTAATGGTATTTAAATAGGATCCATATTAAAAGTTTCATGCTCTTTATTCTTTTTATGTTCTAGTTCCTGGGGTTATAAGAGTAAACAAACTGTTACAGAGAAAAATAAATATGTAAAGGATATAGCATCATACAAGATGATACGGATTTAGAAAAAATGAAGCAATAAAGGAGACTAGAGAGCATTGGAAAATTAAATGTCTATATAACATAGTGGGGAAACATTCATGGAAAGAGCAGCAGTTTACATGAGGACTTGGAGAATGCAAAGAAGTGAACCAGGTGGATATGTGGAAAGGAGATTCGTAGGCAGACGGAGCCTAGGGACTGGGGCTGAAGATCAAATTTGCTCTGATAAATGCAAGAAAGGAACAAAATGAACAACAGGGCAGGTAGTTGGGGAAATATTTGAAGATATGACAAAGAATGGCAGGGAGAGTTTGGCAATGAGGGAGGAAGAGTCTGTATGGGGCCTGGTAACTCATTGTAAGTAAGGTCTGTTACTAGGAGTGAGAGGAGTTGGTCACTGCAGAGTTTGAGCGGAAGTACGATATGTTTGCAACAATGTATTGATAAATTTACTCTGTGTGAGGAATAAAATCATAAAAAGTAAGGGTAAAATTAAGGATACTGGTCACATGGTGGCTGAAGCTATCTAGGTGGAAAATTACTGCATCTTGAATTCTGTGGTGGTCCTGGAAATGAGGTGCCAAAAGGCAAAACCTGAATGTATTCTAAATAAAAAGCAGACCGAATTTTCTGATGGATTACATGTGGGGTATGAGGAGAGAAAGGGAAGAGTTAAGGCTTCTTCCAGCTTTTGTTTGTTTTTCTCTGTTTAAACAACTGGAACAACTGCTTCGCAATCAATTGAAGTGGAGGAAATTTTAAGGAAGAAATTTGAGTCAGATCTCAGAAGTTTATGTTTAGACCTTTTAAAGTTGAGTTTCATATAAACATGCCCTTGAACATACCATTTTTTTGCTAACAATGTGGATATAAAATCTGTACTTCAAGGCTGAAAAGGCCTTAAAGTGTGAAATTAAAAGTAGTTAATAGTCTTAACTGAACCGAAAATAAAGAATCATTAATACCCTGTGAACCTGGAGGGTATCAATGATGGGAGTGAATTAGTAAGGGAAAAACAGAACTTTGGAGAGCTGATAAGACACCAAAAAAAAAAAAAGGTAAGCAGGAGGAGTAAGCGAGGTAGGTTTGAAAATTAAAAATTATAGAAGTATAAACATAAGTTTTGGTAAAGGTAGTATGCCAAATGCCGGTAACCAGGCTATATGAGAGGGTTGAGAAATTATTACTGCTTTAATATGGAATCACTATGGGTTAAAAAACCTAAGTTGGTGTGTCAAGAGAGACTAAGGGGGGCAAAGAGTAGGGATAGGAGCACAAGAGGAATGAACGTAAATGAATCATGTATCTGAAGTGAAAAGCTGGGTCCAGCTTTTGGTGACTGGAAGGACGCTGGTGAATACCCCGGGTGCTGTGACCCTCATATATACAGGTATCTTAACACAGTTTTATATCCTAACACAAATTTATTTCTCATATATTTGAAATCCAAAAGATAGTACCTGGTTGCAGCCTCCTTGTGATTATACGGGAACCAAAATACTTCCCCCGATTGGTGCTGACCTCATCTGGAAACTCTGATTTCTTTCTATGCAGAGCTTTATGAACAAAAATGACATATTATTTCTGTGTATCACAAGATTCATTTTTGACAACTAATCACGTGGTTCCTTATATTGTTAGGGAAAATTAGAAATAGAGTCCAGCTGTGTGCCCATGAAGACAACAGAGTGGGCTTCGGGACTTGGCGTAGTTTACAATGGTCTTCTCCATATCGAGAATACTCATTTGTTTTCTTTTGTTATTTAGAACAAAATGTAGAACAATAAATGCATAAAGAATGTATCATCATGTTTTTTTGCTTTGTTTTTCAATTCATTGCATTTATGCTTTTACTATTTTTGAATTTAAGAAGAATGTGCTTTACCCAAAAACTGCAAAACTAGTGGAGAAATTCCCATATACAGTTTCCCATTTGTTAATCTCCTATAGGTACATATCTGACTATGGTGCATTTGTCACCATTAAAGTCTAAATATTGATGTCTTCCTACTAACTGAAGTCTTTACTTTATTCGGACTATGTAGCTTATGCCTAGTCATCTTTATCTGCTCTAGGATACTACGTTACACTTAGTTTTCACAACGCCTTCAGATCTTCTTGTTGGAGTTCCTTGTTTTTGATTACCTTGACATTTTCATGAATCTTGATTAGGTAATTTGTAGAATGTACCTCAGTTGGGATTTGTCTCTCATTTTACTCATGATTTGATTGAAATTACGAGTTTCAAGAGAGGGACCACAGAGTTAACGTGATGGGCTCATTCTACCAGATCAAGACAATGTGTTACCGATAGAGTTGATCACTGCAGTATGAATGTTATACATTGAAGTGAAGCTTTATTACCTGGGTGATTATTTTGTTTTGACAGAAATCCTAGTATATGTATCTGCTATTTGGAAAAGTAGAGGAGAAAGTGGAAAATGGAAAATGCCAGAGAGTGAGGTGAGATGATATTGACCAGTCCTCATGTGCAACTTGGGCATTGTAAGAAGCATAGACAGGCGTTCTCAGTAACTGGAGAAAGAGTGACACAGGTGCAGTGCCAGGTTGCTTCTCTTTTCTCAGGGAAATGGAAGGCAAAATGGTCAGCGGGGAATGTTGGTAGAAAAAGATACGGTGACTGTGGAATGAGAAATGGTTTGCCATTGGAAGGCAAGCTTTTATATGTATCTAGATGGTCCTCAATATACCGTTGTTTGACTTAGCAATTTTTCAACTTCCCAGTGGTAGAAAAACAGTGTGGTTGCAAGAAAAAGCCTTAGTTGAGTACCCACACAGCCACACTGTTTACACTTTCAGTTTAATACTCAATAAATTATGTGAGGTATTCAATATGTTATTATAAAATAACCTTTGTGTTAGGTGATTTTTGCCCAGGTGGAAGCTTACTAAGGTAGGTTAGGTCAAGCTATACTGTTTGGTAGGTTAGATGTATTAAATACACTTACTAAGGTAGGTTAGGTCAAGCTATACTGTTTGGTAGGTTAGTTGTATTAAATACACTTTTGACTTAAGGGCATGTGATCGTGATAAGTTTATTAAGATGTAAACCCATCATAAGCCAAGGAGCATCTTCCTTCCTTCCTTCCTTCCCTCTGTTCTTTTTCCTTTCTTTTTTCTTTGTTACATACACATTTATATACATACATACATATTTATACATACATGCAAGTGTTTATAAATGCAAAATTGAAAGCCAAAGTGAATCGTATTTATACCTATTTTAAATATTTAGTAACTCACTATACCTATGTTCACAAAGAATGCATTTGTGTGTTCATGTGTGTATTATTCAAATTCAACTTGATCATTCATAAGCTCTTTGATCATCCACCTGATCAAAAAAGAGTATTGACTTTTGTCACAAGGATTCATGCATCCAGAAGAAAAAAAAAAGAAATATATTAAAATAAAAGATTATAAAAAATCCTGCATTATGATACAGATATTTATATTCAAGAACCATGAAGAAAATATCATTTTTGTCATATGTATAACCTATGTTGCCTTTTTTTTTTCACAGACAGTCTCACTATGTCGCCCTGCATAGAGTGCTGTGATGTCACAGCTCACAGCAGCCTAGAATGCTGTACCATCACAGCTGACAGCAACCTCCAGCTCCTGGGCTTAAGCAATTCTCTTGCTTCAGCCTCTCAACTATCTGGGACTATAGGTACTCACCACACCGTCTAGCTATTTTTTTGTTGCAGTTTGGCCAGGGCTGGGTTCAAGCCTACCACCCTCAGTATACGGAGCCGGTGCCCTACTCAAGTGAGCCACAGGCACCGCCCAACCTATGTTGTCTTATATGCCATTTATAAAAACATGTTTATACATTATTATTATATCAAAGTATCACTGTATAGTAATTTTTTTTTTTTTTGAGACAGAGCCTCAAGCTGTCCCCTGGGTAGAGTGCCATGGCATCACAGCTTATAGCAACCTCCATCTTCTGGGCTCAAGGGAGTTCCCTGCCTCAGTCTCCCAAGTAGCTTGGACCACAGAGGCCCTCCACAAATGCCTGGCTATTTTTTGGTTGCAGCCGTTATTGTTGTTTGGTGGGCCCAGGCTGGATTTGAACCTGCCACCTTAGGTGTATGTGGCTGGTGCCTTAGTCACCTGAGCCACAGGCACTGAGCCTATAGTAATTCTTTTTGCAGTGAAATGTCAAATGAGCTAGAACTTTGTTTCTAGTCCTAGCATATAGGTTTAATGTATACATATGTTTATGTTTGAAATGAACATTTTTAGGTCATGTTATTTGGTATTAAAAGGAAAACATATGGTCACCATGACTTCTGGGATTTCTTGCCTTTTCATCCGGATCACATGATCTCACATACATGTGTAATTAAAAAAGAAAAAAACTGAGAAAAGCAGAGACTGGAAGAGTGGTTATCAGGGGCTGGGGTGGGAGCATGGGGGTGGGGAAATGTTGATCACGGTGTACAAAGTTCCAGTTAAATTGGATTAATAAGATTTATTGATCCATTGACTGCATGGTGATCATAGTTAATAACTTTCTTCTGCTCATAAAAAAAGTAAGTAGGTATGGGTGGTGCCTATAGCTCAAAAAAGCAGGGCGCCAACCCCATATGCCAGAAGTGGCAGGTTCAAACCCAGCCCTGGCCAAAAATTACAAAAAAATAAAATAAAATAGTAAGTTGGTGAGTTGGCAGATAAGTTAATTTTGCTTGAATTTTCTATACTGTTTATATAAATCAAAACATCATTGGCCAGGCGTTGTGGCGGGCACCTGTGGTCCCAGCTACTTGGGAGGCGGAGGCAGGAGACTTGCTTGAGCCCAGGAGTTGGAGGTTGCTATGAGCTGTGATGCCATGGCACTCTACCCAGGGGGACAGCTTGACTCTCCGTCTCAAAAAAAAAAAAAAATCATGAAGTATCCCATAAATATTATTTATTTATATATATTATTGATCAGGAAGTTTTTAAAAAAGAGTTCATTACCTATAAAGGAAAGAAACATTTAACCTAAGTGATTCTACTGCAAATTAGTACCTTGTTTCCAATTAAGAAAAAAAATACCAATTATAGATATACTAAATAACAGAATATATTCCTGAAAAAATTTCTCACATATTTGTCATTTAGCAAGAAATAATTTTTCTTTTACATTTGAAATATAAGTTGTATTAAATGCTCAGTTAAGCCAACCATATTCTTACAGTTGTATTTGTAACACAATTGGGCTACCACATCTTGAAAACAGAAAATTTTAAAGCAACTAAATAAATTTTAAAACTGACCAAATGAGTAATACTCATGTGCATCTTCTAGAGATTATAATAAAGTTATAGAAATATATGACTTTATATTCAAATAAAACAGTGTCAAACAAACAAACAAAAAAAACAACAGCGTAAGACATACGAAGAAATTTCTCAAATTAAGGTAAACAAATAAGAGAAAAAAATCCAAGGATTAAAATAGGAAAACATAAATTGTGTGTTTGTGTAGTAAAATAATCAATATGCAAGCTCTGAGAAATAATAAAATAGTTTACCAAGTTGTCAGAATAACAAGCATCACAAAAAATTCAATAATGTTATTTCATAGAAAACAAAGTAACGTGTTTGGGAATTGTCTCTGAAATTATTGAAAAATGCACGTTGATAGGCATTGTTTGGACCATATTTTATTTATTTGCTTATTTATTTCTTTTGTTTAACACATAAGCTAATTCTCTGTTAGCACAGACTAAGCAACATAAGACATTATCCTGGCCATTGCAGGAATATCCCCACATTCTAAGCCCAAATCTTATTAAAGTGACTACTTATATTTGCCTTCACAGGGGAAAAGTAAGAGTTTGAGACACTCCAAAACTCACATGGCATGTTATTATAATTAGACCCACTCCTTCAATCTGCTTCATACAGCTACATCACTTAAACTCATGCAAAATAAGGACATTAAAACTCTTCCTTTTTAATTTTGATAACTGTGGTGATTTTGTAGACTTTCTTCTATATCCTCCAGAATGCCCCCGCCTTCTTCTACCTTTCATATTTAGCTCTTTTTTTGCATTTCTCTAGGACCCTGATTCAAAAGAGAATTTTATTATTATTAAATGGTATCACAAGTCACATATACTGACTTCTATTTCAAATAATATATAAACATAGACTCTGACAGGAATGATCTCTGAGATAAAAGCCTGGAGTTACCATACCACTTGAATTATACCGACATGACATAGACCAGTTTCTCCCTATTCTGGGAGAGTTCCCAAACACGAGGCTGCCTTTTGTAACCTGCCAAAACTTTACATTTCATTTTACCCTTCTGCTTTTAGGAGTGGAGAAAGGTGAAAGAAAGTAGAATGGAAGAAAATT
Organism: Galagoides demidoff; assembly: GCA_963574575.1. Taxonomy (NCBI): domain Eukaryota; kingdom Metazoa; phylum Chordata; class Mammalia; order Primates; family Galagidae; genus Galagoides; species Galagoides demidoff. Next base: position 29,940 of record CAUYQV010066950.1, read on the forward strand.
AGAATACCTTCTAACAGACTAAGTATCACAAAAAGTCAATAATGTTATTTCACAGAAGAAAAAGTAACCTGTTTGGGAACATACCAGACACCACGTGAGCTTCCTAACATGCCACGTTCTGTGTGATAGTGACAGCAGTCCTCAAAGTAAACATTCTTGTATTGATTTAATTCCAAGTAAAGATTGTGTTCGTACATGATAAGTTTTATTTTCTTCCCTCCTCAGGTAACACAGCTATCTGTAACCGAGATGCAGGATCATCTCCGGGTCTCACCGGCTTCCCAACATTGCTTTTCCTTTATGTCACGAATTAGAAAATAAAGCATGGGAAAAAGTATGGCAAAGGTGAGTAGTATTCCCTGAAACCAGCTTTCCTAAAGTTGCCTCTTTTCAACAATTTAAATACAGTAGAAACTCCACAAGTTACCCAACAGATTTTAAGAAACTGGACTATTTTGTGGGGTGGTCATATAAGGAGTTAGGTTCATCAAACTGATGCATGCATGTGCTGCATGTCCAGGCTATGAAAATTAGATCAACTTAAGGAGATGGTCACTGTCAGGAGGTGATCAACTGTGCAGGCTTAATACATCTCAACAATTTATACACAAACACACAAGCACAAAATGTCCCTCAAGAAATCAGTAAGTATCTAGACATAGCAATAACAGTCTATGAGAAATAAAGAGATAGGCAAATGAAAGCGAATTATTTTTATGTCCTTTCCCACACACACACAACAAAAGACATTTGTGAAGGGAAGTCCCAGCTACATACTGGAGGACAGCACACCGTGGGTAGAGATTGATCCACCTGAAGACCCACCTAATAAATCCCGGAAAGAGGGAGGGAAAAGAATATCGTTTTTATTCTGAATGTGTATTGTTTTAATTGTGTTTCAGGTAGGAAATTGACCTTACTATCTATCTATAAAACCCAAAGTTATCTTACACATCAAATATACTTCATTTCAAATATTAATGGGTTTGTTTGTACTTCATAATAATTTATTCCTTGTAAACACAGATCTATAACTATTATACTATTCATTGACTAATATATACAACTAATATCACAAATATATATTTACTCAATGCTTTCTGTTTGTTTTTATTTTCTCCTACAATTACTAAATTGAGCTACTTAACTTACTATTGTTCTTTATCTTTCCAAGTAAATTTCCCAATTCCATGATACTGTAGACACACCTCAAAACTGGAACACATTCAAACATGCCCACACATACTAAGAACAATGTCAATCAGAAAGATCAAGGAAGGGTGATGCCAGTAGCTCAAGTAGTAGGGCATGGGCCCCATATACTGGAAGTGGTAGGTTCAAACCCCGCCCTGCCAAAAACTGCAAAAATAAATAAATAAATAAAGGAAATAAATGTTGAAAAATTATTTCTTCTTGGCAATGGGAGTAATTGTCAACGATAGTCACAAAATAATTCTGGAAGTATGTTTAGCTGAGGGGAGCCAATACCTGTTCCTTCAACAAATTTTCTGGCATATATTTTAAAGAGCAATCAATTCTGGATCTCAGACTTTTAAACACTGGTCTGTTTCTAGTAGTGTTTAAGTCTATCTGTCTGTCTATCTATCTATCTATCTATCTATCTATCTATCTATCTATCTATCTATACATATGTATAAATATATTTTTTTGGCAGTTTTTGGCAGGGGCTGGGTTTGAACCTGCCACCCTCTGGCATATGGGGCCAGCACCCTACTCCTTTGAGCCACAGGTGCCACCCCAGATTCTATCTGTATGTTTCAGTGCATTTCAGGGTAAATATTTTTACTCCTTTCTGGTTATTAAAATCATATTTATATAATTTTCTCAATTATTCATAATCATTTACTAAGAAGTATTCTCTTACCATATTGATTTTTTTTCATAGTAACTTGATTTCTAAAACCAGTCATGGAGGAATCAGGACGAGAATCTTGATTATTTCTCAGAGTAAAATGATACTTTCAGTGTAATTTCATCTTTCTGTTTAAATCATCCCTTGACTAATTTTCTAGGTTTTAAAAACACTTTGGGTTTTAAATCAAATCATAGTTTTAAGTATTCTTTCGAAAACTGAAATCTCTTAAACCCTCAAACTCTTTCAAAAACAGACATGCCAGTTAAGAAAAAGAATAAATGCCCTAATAGAAGTCATGGGAGGATGTGTGGTTTCCAAATTAAGGAAATTTGTTTACCAGCATGTGAGGTGTTTAATCTATTACATCAATCCAAGGGCACATGTGATCTACAAGTAAATCTTGAATATTTTTAACAGCCAATTTATAGTATTAACCAGCTATACTAACTAGATATTTGGTGTTATAATAATACAAACTGTATTTTTTTAAACAGGTGAAGAACTCAACACTCACATTAGGGCAGAGAGATTGAGTTCAACTCCATTGAAAGAGAAGGTGGAGAATTTTTAAGTTTTTTTTTTTTTTTCTTATTGTTGGGGATTCATTGAGGGTACAAAGAACCAGGTTACATTCATTGCATTTGTTAGGTAAAGGCCCTCTTAAAATTGTGTCCTGGCCCCAAAAGTTATGTCACACACCATGACTGATGCCCCCATCCCCCTTGCTTTCTCTGCTCTTCCCTTTCTCTACTTCCCTCCCTCCTTTTCTCTCTCTGCTCTCCCCTTCCCCCATGCCCCACCATATACTGGGTCATCAACTGTCCTCATATGAGAAGTGAGTACAGAGGATTCTTGCTTCTCCAGTCTTGTGATGCTTTACTAAGAGTAATATGTTCCAGCTCAGCACCTGTAGCACCCAGCCCAGGCTTGCCAAACAACAACTAAAACCAAAAAAAAAAAAAATATATATAGGCATTGTAGTGAGCCCCTGTAGTCTTAACTACATGGGAGGCTGAGGCAAGAGAATCACTTAAACCCAAGAGTTTGAGGTTGCTGTGAGCTATGGCACCATGACACCCTTCCGAGGGTGACATAGTGAGACTCTGTCTCAAAAAATAAAAATAAAAGAATAATGTGCTCCACTTCCATCCTGTTTAATACAAAGGATGTAAAGCTCCATCTTTTTTAATGGCTTAATAGTATTCCATGGTATACATATATCACAGCTTGTTAATCCATTCCTGGGTTGGTGGGCATTTATGCTGTTACACATTTTAGAGATTGTAAATTGAGCAGCAATAAACACTCTAGCAAGTGTCCTTATACTAAAAGGAATTTTTTCCTTCTGGGAAATGCCCAGTAATGGGATTGCAGGATCAAGTGGGAGGTTTAGCTTGAGTTTTCTGAGGGTTCTCTATACTTCCTTCCGAAAAGGTTGCATTAGTTTGCAGTCCCACCAGCAGTGTAAAAGTGTTCCCTTCTCTCCACATCCATGCAAGCATCCTCAGTATTGAGACTTTGTGATGTGGGCCACTTTCATTGGGGTTAGATGATATCTCAGGGTGATTGTGATCGGCATTTCTCTAATAATTGGGGATGATGAGCATTTTTTCATATGTTTGCTAGCCATTCATCTGTCTTTCTGTAGAAAAGGTTCTATTCATCTCTCTTGCCCTTTGATAGAAGGGATTGTTGGCTTTTTTCATGTGGGTTAACTGGAGTTCTCTATGATCCTAGTTACCAAGCTTTCATCTGATTCAAAACATGCAAATATCCTTTCCCATTGTATAAGTTGTCTATTTGCTTTGGTTGTTGTCTCCTTAGCTGTATAGAAGCTTTTAAGTTTAATTGAATCTCATTTGTTTATTTTTGTTGCTATTGCAATTGCCATGGAAGTCTTCTTCATAAAGTCTTTCCCAGGCTGGTATCTTCAAATGTTTTTTCCTGTGCTTTCTATGAGGATTTTTATTGTTTCATTCCTTAAATTTAGGTATTTTACCCATCTTGAATCAATTTTTGTAAGTGGAGAAAGGTGCAGGTCCAGTTTCAGTCTTTTACATGTGGATATCCAGATCTCCCAGCACCATTTATTGAATAGGGAGTCTTTCCCCCTATTCCTACAAGTGTATATTCTTGTTTAGTTTATCAAAGATTAGCTGGCTATAACATGGTAGTTTCATATTCTGGTTTTCTACTCAATTCCAAATGTCTATGTCTCTATTTTTGTGCCAGTACCATGATGTCTTGACCACTATGGCCTTATAGTACAGCCTAAATTCTGATATGCTGATGCCCAAAGATTTGTTTTTACTACTAAGACCTACCTTAGATATACAAGGTATATATACAATATATACCTTAGATATATTTTTTCTGGTTCCACACAAAATGAAGATTTTTTTTTGACAGTGTGAAAGAAATGGATCAATATTTGGAATTGCACCTTCTCCTTAGACTTAGCCAGGAAGAAATAAATCTCCCAAACAGACAAATTTCAAGCAGCACTGAGATCAAAGAAACAATAAAAAAGCTTCCAACAACAACAACAACAAAAAATGCCCTGATCTGGATGGCTTCACACCAGAATTCTATTAAACTTCCAAAGAAGAGCTTATTCCCATACTGCAGAAATTATTGCAAAAATTTGAGGAGGAAGTAATCTTCCCCAACACATTCTATGGGACAAATATCACCCTGATACAAAAACCAGGAAAGACCCAACTGAAAAAGAGAATTTCAGACAAATTTCACTAATGAATATAGATACAAAAATTCTCAACAAAATCCTAGCCAATAGATTACAGCTTATCATCAAAAAAGTCATACATCATGATCAAGTAGGTTTCATCCCAGGGATACAAAGCTGGTTTCACATGCACAAGTCCATAAACAGTATTCACCATATCAACAGAAGCAAAAACAAAGACCATATGATCCTCACAATAGATGCAAAAAAGCATTTGATAAAATCCAGCATCCTTTTGTAATTAGAACACTGAAGAGTATAGGCATAGGTGGCACATTTCTTAAACTGATTGAAACTATCTGTGACAAATCCATAGGTAATATTTTACTAAATAGAGTAAAACTGAAAGCTTTTCCACTTAGAACTGGAACCAAACAAGGTTTTCCTCTATCGCCACTACTATGCACCATAGTCTTGGACATTCTAGCCAATACAATTAGGCAAGAGAAGGAAATAAAGGGCATCCAAATGGGAGCAGAGGGGGTCAAACTCTCCCCTTTGCTGACGATATGATCTTATACTTAGAGAACCCCAAAGACTAAACCACAAGACTCCGGGAAGCCATCAAAAACAACAACAATGTCTCCAGATATAAAATCAATGTCCACAAGTTAGTAGCCTTTGTATATGCCAACAGCCAAGCTGAGAGGCTAATTAAGGACACAACCCCCTTCACCATATCCCCAAAGAAAGTTAAATACCTAGGAATATTCTAACAAAAGAGATGAAGGATCTCTATAAAGAAAGTTAGGAAACCCTAAAAAAGGAAATAGCAAAGGATATTAACAAATGGAAGAACATACTATGCTCATGTCTGGGAAGAATCAACATTGTTGAAATGTCTACACTTCCCAAAGCAATCTACAGATTCAATGCCATCCCTATTGAAATATCAACATTGTACTTTCAAGACTTGGGAAAAATACAAACTGTATTTTTAACACAGAAAACTGATCATCAGAATATCACATGATGTAAAAGTTTCCTTTTATCAGTACTTCAAAGCAAGCTGAAGCCAACATGTTTAGAAAACACACACAATGATCTAAGCCTGCAAAATAGGTAATTTTCCTGATGGTTGTTCTCAATTAAAGACTACATTTACCAGTAAGGCCTACATTTACCAGAATTGTCCATCCTCCACAAGCAAGAGCAGGACCTTAAAAATGATAATTTCTATTTTGACAGGGCTGGGGGGGACAATTTTTCTGAATGCGATGGATCCTGCTGAATGAAACAGAAAGATTACTGTCAGTATTCATGACCACGGAATCAGCAAGCCTCACCTGAAAATCAAGCATATCATCATACTGGTCATTTTCTTAATTACTATAAAAATTATGGAATTTTATTTGACCAAGCAGTCAATTACAGAGAGTATCACACTGTTTTTCTGTTTGGTTAAAGTATCCAGTTGGGGGTGGCGTCTGTGGCCCATATGCCAGAGATGGAGGGTTCAAACCCAGTCCTGGCCAAAAACTGCCAAAAAAAAAAGAAAGAAAGAAAGAAAGGAAATTGTCCAATTGGATTACTAAACACATTTCTAAAGTTGCACATTCCTTCTATTTTTATTTCTTTCACTAATGTTAAAATTTTAGGGTATTTAAATTAATCCACACTGCACATTTTAAATTCTTAAAAAAATGTGTTATATCTTTGCATTATGTCTTTTAACAAAAAAGAAATTATCAATGTATCAGCAACAAATATATATATATAATTACTCTAAATCAATGTAAAATTTAAATGAAACAATTATTATGCCTAAGGGTAGCTACAATGACAACAATGGAAAAAAGGAAGATTTCTCCACACTCCTCTACCAAAAGCTGCATATAATTTCTACATAAAATTATTACATTTAAGTTACTATCGCCTCTTGAAGAAGAGGAAATAATGTTTTGAACCCTAACCAATATTTATATCTCATACTACTAGAAGTACATCTTCACAAATTTTTAAAATTTGTTATATTTTTCATAACATTGGTAGGAATCAATAGCAAAAATTAGATATTATTTGAGGTTTAGAAGGATTACAAATGAAAGTTGAGCAATATTTTCCAAAAGAAATAATTTATGGTCTCCTAAGATATTTTGTCAGACTTGTCTGATTGATCATTTAGTAGCCTTTATAGTTGGATATCAGTAATGAGGTATCAAAACGTAAGGCAGTATTTGGCAAGCAACTTCAACTCCTCTCGTTTCTACTTCAGTAGTGAAACTGGGGTTTATCAGATTGTGAAAGTTTCTGTTCTGTTATGAAAAAATGAAAGCCACAGTGGAGGATATTTCTCTGAACTCCTTCCTTACTCAATTAAAACATGAGTTTTTAAAGACATTCCAATAGATGTCTCCAACTGAAAACAATGCTTTAACCTTAGCACAAAGTTTAATTCTCTTCTTCCACTGCATTTATTATTCTAATTTGAGTTCATGTTTATGTTGGTGTCATGTTGCTCTTTCTTGAAAGCCCTCTCTCTCAATTTAGTTGTCAGAGAAAGAGTTCCTGATATAATCAGAGCTTCTCTTTCCCTAATTATTATTAGCAACATTGGTCATCTACTTGAATTCCTTGGAACTATGTTTCTTTTGCGTCTGGGGAGTCTCCACTACCACTGCCATTGCCTTTATTTTGAATAGGATCATGTCTTAACGATATTTGTCATAACTTTCCAATGCTCATCAGCTACCAGTCAGGGCACTCTGAAAGGCCTTGATCACAGTTTATCTCACACAACAGAGCTGATTTTATACTGTTTATCCTAGAGTTATGAACATTAAACTAAAAAATATATTAAGTCTAATACAATGAGCTATTTAAAGGGCAGGGAGATTTTCTGATTTACTTTATTTAGTTTTCAGCAAGCAGCAGTCCTGTGCCTCATCTAAGCCCTCACAAATTGAATACATTTTGAATATTCTTATCTAGATGTATCTGTCTACGCAACTTTCTTGAAAGTCTTGTCTTTCAATTCCCCTTATCAAAACTAGCTTCCTTCAGGTTGCAATGTAATGTATCTTCATATCTTAATGAAAATAGTGTATTATTAAAATCTAGCAAAAATGCGCTTAGATGTGTTTATTCTATCTTAATCCATGAATTTATTTGAAGACACAGACTGACTTTATTCTCATGTTTCTCTGCAATATTATTACCTATCCTTCCTTTATAATTGTTTTTCTAAATGATTGAATATGTTATATATAATTTTGGTTATATAATAACCAAATTTAATGCATATTTTTATTTACTGAAAATAATCTAAGACAAGTTTGCAAGGTCAGATAGTACATCAATTTATTCATCTGCTTAATAACTTACTAAGTAAGTTATAAATGCCAGGCCCTCTTCTTGATGCTATGAAACAGTAGTGAAAACTAATTTTCTGCTTCTTGAACTTGCATTATAGCTGTATAATAGAGAATATAAAATGTATAATATAGTATCTGGTGGGTGATTAGTGCTATAAATAACCATTCAAGGTGTATGGGATAAAACTGGACAAAGACAGCAGGGCTGTGCTGTAATCAGGAAAGATTCCTCAGAGACAGATACCTCAATAAAGTGAAGGACTATGAGCTTCCCTGTGAGGGTAAGGAGAAAAAAATGTTTCCATCTGTCTTCCTTTTATTGGTAAGGGGAGATAAATTCTGATAGTTATCTTATAAAATCTGTATGTGTTATGCCCTGAGAGAGATTGCCAGGTAGTATTATAAACTGTTACATCACTTTAGTTGTTTATATGCATTTCTCTTCTTCTTACACATTTCTCTTAACTTCTTACACATTTAGAAAGCATGTAAATACTTAAACCACTAATAGTCACACTGAATTCTTACACTGTTACTGTGCTATCATACCACTCTGCGTTTTCCAACATTACAATCTGTGTACTGTCGTGTGGCTGTGTGCGTATCTGCACTGAACCCTGAGCTCTCTCAGCACTGAGCACAGTGCAGTATAGAAAGAAGGACTTCACATACCCTTGTTTAATGATTGAATGACCCTCTTTGAAATCTTATGGGTCAAAATTATTTTTACTTGCTATAATTTCCAGAGTTATGTGAATCATGCAACTTTTCCTCTTCAATCAATTACAAAGAAGAGATTTTACTTCTTTCACTTTCAAGCTACTGTTCTGGCAAGAGGAAAGTAGTTCTTCATTCAGTGAAGCATCCTGGGCAGGCTTCTATTGCTGACATTGTCATCTGACTCTCTGGTTTCCATGGCACATGTGGACTCTAATCAATAAAACAGAACACTACCATTTTAGGCATTAAGTAGAATTGCCAGTAATGCTCTTTCTATTTAAACCTGAATGAGAATGAATACACCTTTTGAGACTGAAGATCACCTGAAAGACCCACAATGTTTACATTATGTGCTTGGATCAAGTTTGGCCGCATTCATTTAATTCCTCACAATTTCATCTTTACAAAGATGAATTTTCTCATCTTATTAGTTTCTGTTAAGGGGTTTTATAATATTTAATAATTCAACATTTCCCATTTTGGTTACTGTAAGGCTGTTTTTGAAGATATATTTACTCTTTCATTAAACGTTGACTGTATAAAATCTTGCTGACATTTTTATTTTATGGTATTTTGCAGTCCATAGCAAAGCATTATGTTACCTAATGCACTGAACTACTTCCTCCCTTATGATCAAATGAACCCTATAAATGATAGGAATCCTTTTTATTTTCCCTTTCCTCTAGGAGAATGAAAGATAAATGTGAAGTTAAGACATAGGAATTTTTCTTTTGCTCTTGATTCACTACTTTATATTTTATTACTTAATTGAATCCACTTTTGCTTTAAGTTGTTTCAAAAAAGTTTTGCATGGAGATGTGATGGATGTGCATGAGGAAAGTAATTATTCCCTTTCTCTCCACACCCATGGCAGTATCTGTTTTGGCACTTTTTATAAAAGCTATTCTCACTTGAGTTAGGTGATATTTCATTTTGACTTGCATTTCCCTGATGTTAGAGATGGGATTTTTTCCTGTGTTTTTTGGCCATTAATATGTCTTCATTTGGGCTCGGCGCCTGTGGCTCAATCGCTAAGGCGCCAGCCAAGTACACCTAAGGTGGCGGGTCCGAATCCCCAGCCTGGGCCCGCCAAACAACAATGATGGCTGCAACCAAAAAATGGCCGGGCGTTGTGGCGGGCACCTGTGGTCCCAGCTACTTGGGAGGCTGAGACAGGAGACTCGCTTGAGCCCAGGAGTTGGAGGTTGCTATGAGCTGTGATGCCATGGCACTCTACCCAGGGGGATAGCTTGAGGCGCCATCTCAAAAAAATATATACATATGTCTTCATTTGAAAAGTTTCTGTTGATGCCAGCCCATTTTCTAATGGGGTTGTTTGATCTCTTTCTTGCTGATTTTCTTGGCTTTTTTGTAGATTCTGGTTATTAACCCTTTACCAAATGTGTTAACATCCAAGTATATTTTTCCCCATCCCACAGATTGTCCATTAGCACTATTGATTGTGTCCTTGGCTGTGTCAGAGCTTTTAATTTGATCAGGTCCCATTTATTTATTTTTGTTGTTACTCTAATTGCTTTT
>CAUYQV010066954.1:0-15514 GCA_963574575.1 Galagoides demidoff
GGGGGCTCCTGGATTAGTGATTAACCAGCACTTTGCCCAAGAGCTGGGACTGGTGTCTGTACCTTTTTCCCTAGAGCTTTGCAAAGGACCCATACAGTGCTACAGCCTAAGAGCCTGAGGATTTACTTGGTATGGTGGGGTTAAGTGACTCTGTCTTGTTTTTAGCTGGTCTCTCTCCTACCCTAGTGAATCAGTTACTCTGGGTTAAAGTCTCAGCTGTGGAGAAATACCAGCAATTAAGTCACCCTGCCCCCCATGGGCAACAATTGGAAAAGGAAAATCAAACCTCTCACAACCACACACCCAGAGTAACACTTTGGATAGTCCTCAGGTGATTGGTCTAGTCCAAGAGATCCAAATCAATTGTCCCAGTCAGCACCCAGTCTCAAGTGGGAGAGTTGAAAAGGACTCTGACAACTAGATAGCAGGAGTCTGCTGGCAGCTCGAGAATGACTAATTTTGGTGCTCCGTGGAGTCAGAAGGACCCCCCTTCCCCCCAGAAAATGAATTAGTCTGGGATGGTTGATGCCTCCTTCCCCACCTTGCAACTCTGTCACACCCAGTCACTGGTAACCCCACAGGGCTGTGACCCAGTTCCCTCCAATGAGCAGATGCTCCAGGGGTTTGCACCTGCCTGAGTCACAGGGAGATCTATGTCTCCTCAGCCAGGCCTTTGCACTCTGCCACCATCTGGCAGAGGGGGCTGAGGCCTGACAACCTTGGGTGGTTAATGGAAGCTGGGGTGGTTCACTCAGTTCCAGCCCCAATCCTGTTTGATGTTGCTGACACATATTTGTGCAGAATTTGTGGTTCGGTCCTGGCTATATTCCCCTGTGCACCAGGCACTATTTGAGTTCACAGAAACTGTGATTTTCAGTCATTTAGGGTGCCACTGCCTGGAGCTGGTGTATCTGTCTCTGCTGCAGTCTGTGTTGGGGTGGATGTGGTTAGAGCTCACACTCAGCTCTGAGTTTCAGCCTCTGCCCACCTGCCTTTGTCTCAGCTATGATCCCCTGAGGGCCAGGTGATTCTTAGGCTCACTAAAGGAGTCCTTCTGGCTCAACCACACCTTAGGAGTATGCTGTCTCTGCACACGTGTCTGCTATTCTCCGTCCCCGCTGCACCCCACCCAGGCAGGTACCACCTCAGGCATACCCTTTGCTCACAGGGCCTGCATTACTGTCCCACATCTTCTCTGCCACCAGAGAAGATGCCCAGCTTTCTCTGGTTGCTCAGAGAGACAGAGAGTGTCTCTCCAAAATATCCCCAGGGGTGTGAGCCCTATTGTTCCTGCTGCCACTGCTGCTCTGTGCTACAGGGGCACCACTTCTCTCTCTCTCCTGTATGATGCCTTCAGACCACCATCTTCTCCTTACCCCCGTGTGGCAGAATCCACACAGACCTACAACAGCCCACACCCTATCCACACCTCTCGAGAAAATGCCCAAGAATCTGGACTCCATGGGGGCCAGACTTCCAGACCTTGGGGTTAAAGTGGAGGGGAGTGCTGGGAGTTCATAATCACAGGTAGAGAATATATACAGTTTTATACCATTTTATGCCTGGCAGGAGAGTGCCATGGCACCCTAGTAGGGGATGGAGGTATGGGTTTTAGAGGGTCTCTCCCCTGAGATAAAATGGGAGGATATTTGAACTCAGCTCACCTGTTTTTAGAAAGTATACTGTGAGCCATTCTCATGGGGGAGGGGACTCCCATCCACTTGGCAATGAATTTTATACCTTTTGTTTGTATCCTTGGGGTCACAGCTCACCTTAGCAGGGTTGATGTACGTTCTTCAATGTTCTCTCTTGGCTCAGCTCAAAACCATTGGTTTACTTGCTAAACTTCTGTCCTTTAACTCTCCTTCTGAATGAGAGCCTCTGTGGAAAGCTGGCTCCATTCGGCCATCTTGCTTCTGCCCCCTTCCTAATTTTTTTTATCAGAAAATGATGCTGAATTTTGTCAAATTCTTTTTCTGCATCTATTCAGAGGATTGTATGGTCTTTGTTTTTGCTTCTATTTATGTCCTGAATTACACATATGGATTTAGGTATGTTGAACCAACCTTGCATCCCTGGGACCTGATCATGATGTACAATTTTTTAATGTGCAGCTATATTCTGTTTGCTGATATTTTTGTCTTGATATTTATTAATAATATAGGTGTATAGTTTTCTTTTTCTGTTGGATCCTTTCCTGGGTTTTGATATCAGGGTGATATTTGCTTTATAGAAGGAGTTAGGCAGGATACCTTCCTTGTCAAAGGAACAGGTTCTGCAATATAAGTAGAAGCTCATCTTTATCCTTTCTTAAAAAAAACCTTTCAATTTTATTGTTATTTTTGGTTTTGGGGGGTTTTGTTTGTTTGTTTGTTTGTTTTTAGTTTCTGTTTAGCTCTACTGTGAGCTTTATTATTTATTTCCTTTTACTGATTTTTATTTTGAGACAGGGTCATGCTCTGTTGACTGGGCTAGAATGCAGTGGTGTCATCATAGCTTACTGCAACTTCAAATTCCTGGGCTCAAGCAATCCTCCTATTATCTGGGACTACAAGTATATACCACCACAACCAGCTAATTTTTCTTTTCTTTTCTTTTTGTAAATGTGTTTATTTGTTTGGTTTTTTTTTTTCTGTAGAGACAGAGTCTATGTTGTTTAGACTTGTCTCAAACTCCTGGCCTCAAGTAATTCTATTGCATTGGTCTCCCAAAGTGCTAGGATTACAGGCATGAATTACCATGCCATCATCTCCTTCTAATTTTGAGTTTGACTTGCTCTTGCTCTCCAGCTCTTTGAAGTGCATTTTTAAGTTATTTATATGAAATGCTTCTTCTTGGCCTCCCTCCTGCAGTTGCTGGTTGCTGCCTGGGCCACACTTGGGTTTCTGAAGTGGTTCCTGTCCCCACCATTGTCAACTAACACCACAAAAGGATGGCCCCCATGGTCTGTGGCCTGCAGCTTGTGGCAGTTTTGGCTGTTGGCAAAGTGGCTGGCAGGCTCAGCCAAGGGTGAGAGAGAAAAACGTCTAAGTGTAGGGCTCAGCTGGGAGCCAGGGTGTGTAGTGGCTGATCACCAAGACAATGTTTTCTTTCCCAGTGGGTGACTGCTTCACCTGGAAGAGCTATATGTGCAGCCTAGGAGGGGGTCCACTCCCTATAGCACCAATAAAACAGAAACAGCCACAGGGTGGTGGGGACCATGGAGACACCCAGAACATCCAATTCTCCAGGATGGGGCTATATGAAAACAACATCTTCTGCAGCCAAGCCACATCCTACACAGCTGAGCGCTCCATGGCAGAGGACAGTCTCTCCATCTACTCAGAGATGATCCAGACATCTGCCCTGGATATCTTCTCACCAGATGATTTCATGGGCAGGGAAGAGGGGCACCACTAGGCCTCAGAGACTGTAGCTTTCCCTTTTCTTCCTAACCCACTATTTCCCTTGGCTTTGTGACTCAATGAATTCATGAAACACCTGGAAATTCACCATGCACATTAACTATAATGCATGACAGTTAAGAGTTGGAAAATCTGGGTTTGAGGCCTGGTGTTGCTACTTACCAGCTGTGTGACCTTGGGCAAACCCTTAACCCCTCAGAGATTCTATTTGATATTCCACAAAAATGAAGGTAATGAGTAACTACCTTATTGGAATAAATGCAAAATGTTTAGGATGCTGGATAATCCATAATAATACATTCACTAATAATAAGCTATCACTAAATGGAAATTATCACTGTTAACCTAGTAACCTTCCAGAAGTTTTACAGAAAAGAAGCCTCTAGCCTATGTTTGCCCATATCTGGTTGATTGTAGAAATTATTTCTCATAGAGTTCTTAATAATATTCTCTAAAAGTAGTGCTCTGTTAAAAAAAAATTGCTTATAAGAGAGACTATATTTTTGATAAATAGCTTTGCTGAGTATAATATTTTTGTCTGAAAGTTTTGTTTTCTTTCAGAAGTTTTAATATATTATCCCATTCTCTCCAGGCTTGTAAAGTTTCTGCTGAGAAATCTACCATTAGTCTTATGGAAATTCTACTATATGTGATTTGATACTTTTCTCTTGCTGTTTTTAGAATTCTCTATTTGCCTTTAACTTTTGAAAGTTTGACTGTAATGTGCCTTAGAGATGTTTTTGGTCTGTAAAGGCCAATCCTTGGCCTTTCAGGCAGGTTTCTCAGGTGCCAGCAGGAGCAGCATTGAGCTAGGTAGGTGGGCAGTTGGTTGTGACAATAGCCATGGCATGCCAATCCTCAGACCCCAAAGCAGCATTTATGAACATCAGCAGAGGTTGTGGCCAGTGACTGGGTGGGCCACTCCCCAGGCTGATGTGAAGAATTTTATAAACAAGTATAAGAAAATCTAACCAATTTTTACGTCTTATCTACCAAATTTTCTTCTATTTTACATTATTTTTCTGAACCAAAGTTCCAGTCATTCTCTTATTCTTTTCCTCAAAATAAAATAATCATTAAATTTAATTTTCAGCAAAACAAATTCCACACATTTTTTCTTTATAATGTTTGCCAAAATCTAAAATTACAAAATCTTCCTGTTTACATTTCCAAATATTTAAAAATACATTTTTGCTGATATTTATAATATTTATACAACAAAATTGAGTTTGAATAAACAGACTATTACAAATAAAGCCACTATACCATAATATTGTCTAGGATGGACCACAAGAAAGCATTTATCTCAATGACACCACCATCCAAAGGAAATGATATCAAATACTAGCTGCCAGCAAGAACATGTTAATGTCCTATTTCCTGTACTATGATCAAAATCAAACAAAGGGGCCCAACTGAGTTATGCAATGGGCAACATATTTGGGTCAGATTTGGCACTCCCTCAAAGTTTTTGTTAAATTTAATCCAATAATCAAAAGCTGCTTTTGAAACAAATACTATTTCTTGCTTTTAAAAAAGGCAACTTAAAAATAAAATCATAAGACTTCTTAGATACATCAATACGCATTCAAAAGGACCCTAAAATTCTAAGCAATATTTGTTTAGTTAAGCAATGTTGGATCAATTCTACTGGGACATTCTATTGGGAGGAAATTTTTTTTTTATAGTGTTAATAGCACAAACCAAATTCAGGCCTCATGGATATGTTTGTGGATCTTCTTGTAATAAAATGAGAATTATGGAAGGAGATAGTCATACCAGGATTATAACTCAGGTTTCTCAGTCCAGAGACCAAGTTTATTCTACTATTCTGGGGAGTATAGGGGCAAGGAGACCATGTCTTAGAAGAATTTCATAAAGACATCTGTCAGTTGCACCTCTAGCAGCATATTCACAAATGCCTAAAAGAGAAAGCAACCTAACTGGTCATTGAAAGATAAATAAACAAAATGAAGCATATGCATGAAATAGAATATTATTCAGCCCTTTAAAAGGAAGAAATTCAGACATATGCTACAGCATGGATAAACCTTAAAGATACCACAAAAAGTAAAATAAGCCAGTATTTAATCAAAAATTATGACATAGGGTGGCACCTGTGGCTCAAAGGAGTAGGGCACTGGCCCCATATACCAGAGGTCATGGGTTCAAACCCAGCCCAGGCCAAAAGAACTGCAAAAAGAAAAAATACATATGACATAATATAATTGACAATACAAATTAGAAAGTTATTCAAGTTTTATATTCTCTTCTATATACTGTTTCCATCTTAGAAACATGTCACTTTGGTTGTCAAGTTGGTGAACAAAAGGCTTATTAATTTAAAAAATAATCTGCTCCCAGCTGGCCATATTCATGACGGTATTTATCTTACTACTCCTTCATTAGCTATGGATAAAATTATTTCATTTAAAAAATCCCCCCGACTGGACTATAGACTAATAGGGCAACAAAATGTAGAAAATGGGGATGATTAATCTAATCAACCATTTTATCAACCAACTTTCCCTGAAAAATCGTAACACTGAAAATACGAAGAACACAAATCTCCATTCCCTTTCCCAATAATAAGCAACTCTGTTGAAATTATTGGAAATATGTTCAGACATAAAAGGAACTGAATCTAAGTCCAATCAGAATATAAACTCAAGTATTTCAAACCAAGACATTGTATTTGTTGGTGCTACTGACACTCCCCAGTCTCATTCTCCTCCCTTTGGATCCAAAGGCAGCTAGCTACAGAGGAAGTTGGCATGTCCCTTCCAGTTTAGCTTTTATACTTTTCCTACATTTATGAATACAAAAACAATATGTACTTTGGGTTTAATTTATGTGAATACTATTTTATAATATGGATCATTCTGAAGCTTGTTTTTTCTTTCACCTTTAAGATTTCTCCATCTTGATGTGTAGCATGTACTGCTTTAATTGCTGTTAGTTTTTCAACATATGAGTAAACCACATCTTATCCATTTCCCCATTGATTGATAACAAATTACTTTCAGTCTTTCACTATTACAAAAAGACAGCAATGAACATATTTTATATATGTTCCTGTGTAGATGAGCAAGAGGTTTTGGATCAGTTTACATCAGTCTAGATTGAGAGAGCAAGTAGGTCTTAAGCTGTTACTTCACTAATATTAACAAACGTCTCAACAAGTGGTGGGAACCTTTGCCTCTTTTAGCAATGGTGGATAAGATCTTTTTACACACATACTTGAAAACATCTTTAAACTTTTTGATGCTTGTCGATTTCTCAATATTAGGGAAAGTTGAAATAATATCTCATTTTAATTTTAGTTACTAAATATTATTTAGTAATCCCTAGTTACTAGATAAATGCCCTTTTTATGTTTATTGTTCATTTTGCATGCCTTTTCTTTGAACTGCTAGCTCATATCTTTTATCCATTTTTATAGTTACCTGTGATTTTATCCAGAAGTCTTTATAGACTATATGTATTTGGAAACAAAGTGGCTGCAGATGTAAGACTATCTCCTAGTTCCAAATGAGATGTAATAAATTTTGTATACCTTGAATACAAAAACAAATAAAATAATCAAATGTTTGTAACCATAATTTATGTTAATATAATTTCATATGCACATTTAAAATCATATTTTAGGCCAGGCACAGTGGCTCATGCCTGTAATCCCAGCACTCTGAAGTCTAGGAGGGCAGATTGCCTGAGCTCACAATTTCAACACCAGCCTGACCTACAGTGAAACCCCCCACCTCTAAAAATTGCCAGATGCTTATGGTGGGCGCCTGTAATCCCAGCTACTTGGTAGACTGAGGCAAGAGAATTTCTCGAGCCCAGGAGTCTGAGGTTGCTTAAAGTACGATGCCACAGCCCTCTACCGAGGGTGACAAAGGGAGAGTCTATCTTAAAAAACAATTATATTTTATATAATAAATTATTTTAGAAACATTGATTTCCCCCTCACTCACATATCATTAAACACCTTTATTCAAACTTCTAACGAGCATTTCCAACATCAAACCAGAATCTACAAAGAACTCAAGCTAATCAACAAGAAAGGAGCAAATAAGCCCATTGATTATTGGGTAAGAAACTTGAACAGAACCTTTTCCCAAGAAGATAGACAAATAGCTAATAAACTCATGAAAAAATGCTCATTATCCCTAATCATCAGAGAAATGCAAATCAAAACTACTTTGAGGTCCCACCTAACCCCAGTGAGAATAGGGAATTTTGGTGGGAATGCAAAATAGTACAGTCTTTTTGGAAAGAAGTGTGGAAAATCTTCAAAGAACTAAAAGTACACCTCCATTTGCTCTTGCAATTCCATTACTAGGTATCTATCCAGAAGAAAAAAATCATTTTATTATAAGGACACTTGCACTCGAATGTTTATAGCAACTTAAATCAGTCACAAAAATGTGGAAACCATATTAGTGCCTGTCAACCCATGAATGGATTAATAAACTATGGTACATGTATACCCTGGAATACTATTCAGCCATAAAAGAGAGAGATTTTGCATCTTTTGTACTTACCTGAATAGATTTGGAGAACATTCTCCCAAGTATCACAAGAATGAAAAAACAAGCATCCCATGTATTCCGTACTAAGCTGAAACTAGTAGATCTACAACTATTGGCCCACACAAGGTAAAAACACAATTAATTTCAAGAAGGTAGGCAGAGAGGGTTCAGTAAGTTCCCACCTAACAGGTATAATGTAGGGGTATATGGCACACTTCCTGGATGAAGGACTCAATCACAACTCAGACTTTTACCTTGCAAATACAAACAATGTAACCTAATTGTATATGCCCTCACATTAACCCCCCCTCAAAGAAACAAACAAAAAATATGTATTGCCATTAAGCCACTTTTTGCATTGTTTACATTTTTCCGAAGTAGATCACCTTTGTTTCTATTCATGTAAATGTTGAATCTACTTGATGTACTCACAAATTTTGTTCTAAGCTACCAAGTACCATTGGTTATTCATGATCTTCACAATA
The DNA here is from genome assembly GCA_963574575.1 of Galagoides demidoff. Lineage (NCBI taxonomy): Eukaryota > Metazoa > Chordata > Mammalia > Primates > Galagidae > Galagoides > Galagoides demidoff. The sequence goes on from CAUYQV010066954.1 coordinate 8,422, forward strand.
AGATCCCATAATGTATTATTTTATGTGCCAATTATCTTCCATTTTTTCCTTCAGATCCACTCCCCTTCCTTCTCCACTGTGCTTTCTGCTCTGAAAGGCTGACCTCCCTGGGCTTTATCACTAGAATCTGTTAACTCTGGCTTCCTGTGAGAGTCAGTCAATGGGCCCAAACAGGAGATGAGAGGGTGGTAGGACAGTGAAGTTGCGATATTTATTCCTCTGAATTACACTCTTAAAGGTCACCTTCATCTGCCTGCATCACTAGGCAGGAGGTCATTGATTCTCTCAAGGTCACTGCACCTTATGACTCTCTATTGTCACATCCAGAAACCTATCCATCCCCTCACCTTACCTTTGCAGACTTAGGAATGGTCAGAGTTCTGGGTCTCCTAGCCCTAGGTCCCTGCACTGTCCTCCTTCTTCCACTGCCACCCAACCACACCTTTATACTTGATGTACTGATTAATAAACCCTCTTTGAATTATCCTAACATGAACATGTGATTAACTTGCCATTGGGAAATGGTAGGGTGCAGGGAAGGGTTCTTTCTTGCCTCTTCCAGCTCCTGGTGGCTCCTGGTGTTCTTTGGGTTATAACTGACTCTGATACTCTTAAAGTAACCTTCAGAAGGCTTACAAGAACATACAAAATTTGCAATTTAAGGTCATACCCCTGGAGTAAATAATCTATATTAATTTTCTTTTTATCCTTTTTTTGGGGGATTGTTGTTTTATCAACTCCATCTTGGATCGTCTATAAATATGCAGAAACAACAGTGAGTGGGAATATGCCCATATGTTTCAAAGACTTGAAAGACTCTGATGAGCCTTTTTTTAGCTGAGTGATCATTTCAGGGGAAAATATATCCCCTTATATTTCAACATATACAGTATTCTAAATCCTAATCTCACCTATCTGTGTTGCAAATCTCTTTTTCCCATTAGTCTTTTGACTTTCAATTTAGTTTAGCTTTGTTCCTCTCTCTCAGTTGAATATTTTTTTCCTTTAATTTTTTTTCCCTGGAGCATTCCTTTTATTTTTTTGAACTATTCATTTATAACTTGCTTTTCTTTCATTTTTTTCTTAAATATTCTATGTTTGGGATCTAGGGGAGGCATGTTTCCTCAGAGCTCAGTTTGTCACATGCCAGACAACTTTAAGATGGCATTTGGAAAGGTGTCATTGGTCTAACACAACAGACAATACTTGAATCATTGGTTCACTTACTGATTCACTCAGCAAATTGTGTGAGTGCCAGGTGTGTTCATATTTTTTGTCCCCAGAAATGCAAGGGCTTTTAGTCTTTGTTAAGATGCCCACTAGGAACACATAAAAACTTATTAAAAATAAATTGTGTCACATTTCTCTTAGATTTACAAAAGGAAGAAGAAACAAACAAGAACACAATTCTTCCAATAATTAAATTATGACCCTGACCCTTGCTATAAACTGGCTTTGGAAAGAACATCCTAATTCACTTGGAATTGTTCACATTTCCCATGACTTGATGTAGCAGCCTTTTGCTTCAGGGTGATTATCTACAGCTGTAATGAATGAGGCCTCTAAGTCTGACTGCATGTTCATACAGCAGAGAAGAAAACGTATTGTTCTTTGGCTTATTATTTTTTGTGTGTGATCACATGAATTTTAAAAACCCAATATTTATCTTTAGAAGTTTCACATTTAAAAAATATTCAGAGATTCCACATTTACTAAGGGTTCAAAGCATCTCAGGAGAACTATTATTTGCTTTTAAACTTGGTGATTTTTTTTCAACTGTGTAGAACGAATAAGTTAAAACTTTTTATTAACTGCCTTGAAGGAAATTACATCAAAAAGGTTAACCACAATCACAAAAACTATCATCTTAAGATTATATAAATGTATAGTAAGACCTCAAGTTTTACAGTAACAAAGTAGAAATGTAAATCAAAGAGTAAAAATATCTGCACTTAGTCCCTTGGTCCTTCACCATCTCCAGACATCATCAACTCTGTATTTTATTAACATATCTATGAGATTTTAATCAGCTCATTTGGTTATTTGTTAACACTAACAGTCATGAAATGTCAACTATTATAAACTCTGCTGTCATTTAGAAAAATAGAATACCTAATAATGTAAAATCTGTCCAGTGTTCTAGCATGTCTTTGTGTTAAATTAAATGGTGGAATATCAAACTTAGATTGATTAATATACCTTCAATTGAGTTCTCCCCATCAAACTGGGATAGTCTCCATTCTTTAAAAGAATTAGGAAAATTGATGTCACTTTCCTCCAAACATGTTTGGATGACTACAATAATTGTCCAAAAGTTTGTGTGGAAAACTGATCACATTAAGCTCTATGGAGTGGATTTATTTGCCATAATATAATGGTATGCTCTGGATCGTGGCAGAAGTATCAACGTTGAGGGAGAATGAATTTAAGGAGGAAAAAAAGCAACATGTAGTGAGAATTTTAGATTTCAAATTTTAGTACTATTAACCTATTAGCCCCACATATTTGGTCCAGCTTTGTTATAGGCTTCTTACAATTTTCCCACATCTAGTGTTCATTTAGAAAATCTTTTTGAGAAGAACAGATGGGAGTAATCACAGTGAAAACTCCTACTCCTCTATCTCTTCTGCTGGCCCAATTCTTTCCAAGGGCACATCTGGGCCTGGGAGGGGTCTTTTTTTTATAGTTTTCTCAAAAGCATGTGATAATACATTTTGCACGTTTAATTAAAGGCTTTTTTGTGTGCACTGTGTGTAGTGAGGATTTCATGTGTTTCCAAGATCACATATCTAAACTATGACACTATGAGCCATTAATGTCTCACTCTGAAATCACATTCCCTAAATCAGAATGAGTATGTGGTTGAAGTGGTGTCAGAAGAAGAGGAAATGAACAGCAGTAAATTAAGAATCTGCCCTAGGATGTTACCCTTGGCAGATCTACTTAAATCGATACACACGCCTCTCCTCCTAGAACTGTCATTTTTAGAACAAGATGAGCCCTAGAAAGCACCTAGTCCAACCTCCTCACTTCACAGATGAGGAAACCAAAGCACAGAGAGATGATGTGATACACCCAGGATTGCGCAGCTTGATAGTGACTGGCCCAGGACTAGAGCAGAGCTCTCCTAATTCGCCTCTAGAGTTCTTCTCATAATACCCTTAAACATGGTACTGACATTTTAAATCCAGAGTTCAGGAAAGCAAGTAAGATAGTTGATTATACCGGAGTTTTGCCCAGGCTTTTATGTGCAAACTCCCACCCCACACCATGAACAATTGGGCAGGATCACTAATATTACAAAACTGGCATAAGGCACCTCCCACCTGACTTCTTTTTTCAGTGCTACACCCTAGTTTCCACTTGGCCCTGTTTCCCACCTCACCAAGTTAAAACATTACAAAACCTTGCTTAATGCAGAAGACACATAAATTCCTCAAAAGAATCTGGTCCCCCAAATGGAATAAACAATACAAATCTTTATTTAAAGGAAAATAAAAATAATAATAAATATTCAAGAATACTTTCTTTGTACCAAGAATATACTGATTGCATTATGTATGTTTGCCCTTATGATAATCCTTTTTTTTAGAGACAGGATCTCCCTCTGTCACCCAGGCTGGATTGAAGTGGTACAATCATAGCTCACTGCAGCCTCAAACTCCTGGGCTCAAGTGATCCTCTCACCTTAGCCTCCTGAGTAGCTGGGACTGCAGGTAGATGTCACCATGCCTGGCCTCACAATAATCCTTTGGGGAGGATACTACTTTTACCAGTTTTACTACTGAGAAAGGTAAATGTTCTTTATTGAGTTAGCAGTATTAAAGCTCAGGACTACCTGACATGGAAACCCTGCCCTCTTCTCATCCCACACTTCACAGTCATTCCTCTACAATATAAGAACAACTTTCAAGACATTTCAAGGAATTCTTCCTCCCAAACTCTCATTGAGCATAACCCTCCATAACCCAACGTAGTTGGGACTTACACAAAACATAAGTGGAGGTATGTGGTGATGTGAAGTCTTTAAAAAGCTGAGGTAAATGAATGGATCAATAAATTGTGGTATATGTACACCATGGAATATTATGCAGCCTTAAAAAAGATGGAGACTTTGCCTCTTACATGTTTACATGGATGGTGCTGGAACATATTCTTCTTAGCAAAGTGTCTCAAGAATGGAAGAAAAAGTATCCAATGTACTCAGCCTTACCATGAAACCAATTTATAGCTTTCTTATGAAAGTTATAATCCAATTATAGCCCAAGAAGAAAGGGGAAAGGGGAGAGGGAGGGAAGGGGAGGATGGGTGGAGGGAGAGTAATTGGTGGGACCACACCTATGGTGCAGCTTACAAGGGTACAAAACCTTGCTTAATGCAGAAGACACATGAATTCCTCAAAAGAATCTGGTCCCCCAAATGGAATATAAACTATTCCTATTAAGCTACATAATGGAATATAAACTACACCTATTCTACTAGGTGTAGAATATAAATGTCTTAACACAATAACTAAGAAAATGCCTTGAAGACTATGTTGACCAATTTGATGAAAGCATTTCAGATTGTGTGTAAAACCAACACATTGTACCCCATGTTTGCATTAATGTACATAGCTGTGATTTAATTAAAAATGAAATAAAACAAAAGCAGAGGTAAAATAAAGAAAGAGGAGAGGGAATCAATGCCTGTGAGAAAACAGCAGTTGTTTTCAGACTATTCAGGAATAAACTCCCTTCTGAGTCAGTGAATTCAGCTGAAGGGCAAAGGAAAACTAGAAAAGCCATCCTAAACCAATGATTCATTGACCTTGGAAATCTGGCTAGTGGAAGTCTAATAAAAACAATCCATTTCAGTTTAAGAGAAGAGAGATTTACTCCACCCCTAATGAACAGAATAGGAAACTTAGAGAAATTTAAAATTGCTCATTTTTTTCTAAACACAGAACCTGGACAGATTTTTTTCTCTTTTTCAAAGATGAGTAAACCAATACTGAAAAACCAAAGGAAAAGAAGAACTGAGTTAGGAATATAGAATATGCACATAAAATAATTAACCATAGGAAACTAAAGATATTTTTAGAAATTATCTACTTTGTACAAATTAAAACAGCCTGTTTTAATAAAATTACTAAAGAGAGGAGTTTAAACTAAAATAAAAGCTAAGATTAAAATAAAAAAGGAATTGACCAATATCAGAAAAGAATGCATTAAATTCAGAGGAAAATCTTGTGCTCACATCATTACCAATTTGCTTACCAAAAACAATTACAAAATGCTAAATAAAAGAGAAAGAAACAATGTCTGAAAACAACCAAGACTATCAGAAGTTAAGGGTCAAATGTCCCACACAGAAGGGAGTAGACTAAGAAAAACTCTATTTTATGATCATTTTTTCCCTCCGAGGTGCTGGCGATTTGGAACCACCACTTCTAAGCAGAAAATGGTAGCTTGGGGCTGGCAGCAGTTTCCCAGGCTGGGAGATATAGCCCAAAGAGGCCAGAACATAACAGGGTGGAGAGAACACAGAAAGAATATCCTGAAATGTTACAGAGATTTGCCCTGAGGCCTTTCCCACTTTACTCCTAAACTTTACCCATACAGAGTGAGAAAAAAACAAGCAAAAAACCCAGCTGAGATGCCAGAGGGTGAAGCCAAGATTTTAGCAGTCTGTCAATGCCAGAAACAGAAACTAGAATTCACCACCCGTTAAGGTAGGGTGGGGGGTTGTCAGTAAAAACCCCAGTTGATACATAAAATAGAAAACATAATAGTTTTTATGTAAAAAACTCAACTTCCCATGTAGTTAAAATGTTAATAAAGTAAAATATGCAAAAGATTAGTTAGGCAGTATAAAACTCAGATCAGATCCCAATATGCCAAAACTTATGGGCTATAGCATTCCACAATTTATCCACGTAACAAGAAACAGTTAGACCATCTTGGTCTATTAAAATTAAAAATAAAGCACCGATCTTGAAGAATGAGAATGAATTAATATTAAGCATTGAATTATAGCAGAAATCTATAAAGACAGAAGGAAAGGGCAGAAAGCACTGAAATAAAAAAAATCATAGAATGAACAGATATGTCTAATTGACAAAGAATTCATTCTTCTAAAAATCCTATAAAATATACAAATGTTGAGAATATAAACAAGGGAAATTTTTTTTTTTTTAGAGACAGTCTTATTTTGTCACCCTCGGTAGAGTGCCGTGGCATCACAGTGCACAGCAACTTCAGCTCTTGTGCTTAGGCGATTCTTTTGTCTCAGCCTCCCAAGAAGCTGGGACTACAGATGCTCACCACAACGCCCGGCTATTTTTTTGTTGTTGCAATTTGGCCAGGGCTAAACCCTCCACCCTCAGTATATGGGGCCAGTGCCCTACTCACTGAGTCACAGGCACTGCCCAACAAGAGAATTTTCTAATTTACTGATTCAAAGGTAAATTGAGGAAGGAAAAAAACAGAAAAATAAAAGAAATTTTTAACTAAGTAGTAATATTAAAAAAGGAAAGCAACCCAACCAAATATTAGAATATATTTTAAACAAAGTACTACTTTGTGTGATAATACTGTTTTAATGCTATTGTTATATATAATATTATATAATAGTATTATGCCATCTAAGAACAGACTGAAGAGAACATAGAGATTATAGTATGTAAGAAATAAATAATTGATTAAGACAATGAAGATGAGAGGAAAACTAGCATTGCTCTGTTTAATATGGTTGCCACTAGTCATACAGGACAGTTTAAACATAAATTTAAATTAATTAAATTTTAAATTAATTTACATTTCAGTTTCTTAGTCCAACTAGCCACATTTTAAATATCCATTAGCACTTTGAAATAGCATTTGGCAGCACAGATACAGACCATTTCCATCCTGTTCATAATATCAGTGCTAGAAATATTTAAACTGAACACATATAAAAAAAATTGACCATAAAGTAAAAGAATGATCTCTTTAGAAGACAGGTGTATGGCCTACAAACATATAAAAAATGCTCGCCATCCTTAATCATCAGAGAAATGTAAATCAAAATTACCTTGAGATATCATCTAACACCAGTAAGATTAGCCCATATC
>CAUYQV010066955.1:0-35769 GCA_963574575.1 Galagoides demidoff
AATGTTTCCTTCCCCTGTTATCGTCTAAGAATTTTATAGCCTATGATTTTATGTCTGCAATTTATTTTGACTTAATTTTTGTATAGGCTATAACACCTGTGTCTAGATGATTTTTTGTCTTTCTTTTTTTGCATGTGAATATCCAGTTGTTCCAGTATCATTTGCTGAAAAGACTGTACTTTCTCTAGTGAAGTGCCTTTGTTCTTTTGTCAAGGATCAGGTGATATATTTATATGAGTCTATTTCTGAGCTCTTCATTCTGGTACATGCATCCATTTGTCTTTTCTTTTGTCATGACCACGATGTCTTAATATCCGTAACTTCATCATAAGTTCTGACGTTGGGTATTGTCAGTATTTCAACTTTGTTCTTCTGTTGGGTTGCTTAATGACCTCTAAGACTTTTATGTCTCATATTTCCTTCAGAATTAAAAAAAATTATTTATTTAAAGGCACAATAAGGATATTTAGAAGAATGTTAAATTTTAGTAAATGACAGTGGTGGGCACATGTGTGTTTGTCTATTGTTTCTGTAATTTACTACGTATTTCAAATATTTCACTACTAAAAATATTAACAAACATACTACCAGAATATTTGGTAAATATTTATTTTTTTAGATAATCCGAATGTATTTAACACATTTATTTCTATGTTTGCCTTCATTTCCAGGAAGTTTTGTTCCACACATAAACCCTGATCAGGCTAACCAATACTCTTTATAATTAGCATATTTCTTTCTTCAACATGTACTGTAACTTTTTTTGCAAGGTCTGTTTTCAAAACCACATGAACATATGCATTTTAGAGGGAGAAGCTTCAAATCCTCTTTAAGAAAAGAAGTTTAGAGTAAATATAGTGATGCTGATATAGGGTTTGATTTTCAAAACTATCCAGAAGCCCATGGGAACCCAGCTGTACTCATACTAAAACCTCTATTTTTTGCTTCTTGCATAAAAACAAATTTAACTTTGTCTCTAATCGAGCCATCTCTCCTAGAAAATAAAGAAATTATATCTCTGATCAATTGCAAGATCTTGTAAAACCATGCACCAGCACTAATTCCCTACCATAAGTAAATTAGATCTATAAATATGGAAAGAATTGCTTTGTGTAAAAGGCAAAAGATTTTCTGAGACAACGTCAAAGGTAAAAACTATAGGACTTAAGTATTGTTGATACCAGTGTAAGATTCAATAATTTAGAGAGGATGAGTTAGGAGAATGCATATGTAATGTTTTAGTTGAGGATGTAAGGTTTCACTTTTGCATACTTTAGCAATTTTCTAAATGCTCTCCAGTATCCCATTGCTCTTACCCTCTTCAACTCAATTTCTCAAAGTAGAAACAGTGATCTTTGCAACTATTTTTAATAACGTTACACTTGCATATAAATCTCATCACCTTTAGAGTAAGAATAAGATAAACCAAAAACTTTAGCATAGAAGTCTGATTTCAACCAAGATGAAGTAAGAAATACTGGATCTACCATTAAACTTAAAATAACCATCTAAATAAACTAGACAAAATACATCAGAAAACATTTTTCCATACATTGGTCAACAAGCATAGGGCACTGATCCCTGAGGGAAGGAAGGAATGACGTGCTACTAAAATGGCATCTTAAGGGAACAGGTTGAAACCCCATAACTCATATTCACCTTGAATGTCTAGAGTTTTTAATTCAATGACTATTTGGGGGCATGCTTTCATGTTGTTCAATAAATTCCTTGACCCCAAAATTCTTTACATTAGCTTTTTTATTTACCTGATAATCTTGAAATCAAAAATTATTAATATTGTGTAGAAATTGTAGGTTGTTGCCATATGGACGCTTTGTGACCCCAAAGCTCTGTTGGAAGCCTGTGCAAAATATGCAAATCAGAAGATAATGAAATGATTTCAACTATCACTATGTTCTGAAGAGGGGAAATTCTGAGTTTGTTACTTATAAATACATTTTACTTTACCTAAACATTATTTTTAATCATTGTTTCTGATTGTTTAACTCCATGGAACAGAGAAGACATTTGGTATGGGTTGGAAGGGTCCATAGATAAAAAAGACCTGAAAAAAGCTTCTTTGGTTAATGATGTCTCTGCTCTCTGAGGAAATGTGTTATGTAATTAGGGGAGAGTTGACTGGCAAATGTATATGTATTTAGATTCATGCATATAGATCCACTTAAAAATATGGCTTAGGAGACATCCAGACTACATTCTGTATTTCCTACCGACTTTGAAGACTTCATAATGTACAAATTGTCTGGCATTCAAGTCCATTTCCAAACTGTTGAAAACCACCTTTTAATTCTTATTCATTCTCTATCCATCTGTGACCCAATGTTTTGACCACACCTGATGACCTACAGTCTCAAGAATGGCAGGACTTTTCACATGCCTTTGCTGTTGCTGCTCCCTTGTTCTGGAAGATAATCCCCACCCACTGTCTGCACCACTATTAAAATTATGCTCATTCTCTCACTTGGAAAGGACTTTCCCCCTTCGTGTGTCCTACTACTGTGGAAATCTGAGAGCAAATCCTACTCTATAATAGTCCTGAGAAATGATTTATTGTTTTCTCATCTGTATTTCTACTGGACTAGTAATATGTTTAGTTCGACATTTATCATACTCTGTCACTCTTCACAAGTGTTATCTCTTAAAAAGTGAGCACTTTAAGGTCAGAGAAAGTGTTTTCTCTTTAAATTATTATTTTTGGCATTTATTCACCAAATACATCACCAGATGGGTGGATGCAGAGATGGATAGATGAATAGATTGATTTATAAATGAAGGAAAGATTCAGGAAATGTTAGGGAATATGCACAAAATGATGAGATGGGAAATTTAGGATCATTTCTACTCTGTGTAAATTAGCCAACTACAAAAACTTGAGAGCTGTACCTTTTAATCTATATAGCTTACCTAAAAAATTAGTTTAAGATTTGTCAATGAAGAAGTACAAAATGATAATCTGAGACAGCATGCTATACACTACACAATAGTATACACTATACACTACACTATTCCTAATTTTCACAAAGTAGGAATAATCCTATATTTCCATCTCATCATTTTTGTGCATATTCTCTAACATTTGCTGAATCTCTCCTTCATTTGTAAATCAGTCTATTCATCTATCCATCCCACCATCTACCCATCTGGTGATGTATTTGTTGAATAAATGCCAAACATAATGCCATAGTGAGAAAGCAAAATCACTAACATGCAAGTGAGAAGTTTTTCCACCACAATAGAACACCTACCAAAATCACACTCCTTCAATGAGATATCATTATTATGATTTTCGAAAAAAAGAGAAGAAAGAAAAAATAAAAAAGGAGAAAGTAACTTGCATAGGAATATACAATGCATAAAGAAGGTCCTTGGACTCCATTGCTATTGCAATTTTTATCCAAGTATAGTGACCTCTGAAAGATTAGCCTTGGTCTATAATCTCACTTCAATATATGCAAAACAAAGTCCCTTTTTTTCAAATAAATGGCTGCTCCATGCCAGAATTTTGACCTCGCTCAAAATATGGAGAGAGGTAAAAATGAAAGACAATTTTTCAAGTGGGAGAATTCCTATTATTATAAGAAAAATTAAATGTCTCAGTTGAGATAATGTCAGCATTAAAATAATGAGTCAAAAGGCACTTTGTAATGGTTTCTAAAAAATAGGTACATAAACAAAAAGAAAGTGACCTTACTCTATGCAACCAATACTTTCAACTATTTTATTGAAGCAGTCTTTTTTTTTTTTTTTGGCAGTTGTGGCCCGGGGCCATGTTTGATCCCGGCCCCAGTATATGGGGCCAGCACCCTTCTCCTTGAGCCACAGACGCTGCCCTATTGAAGAAGTCTTTAACACCCCAGAGTATAAGCTTCATGAGGCTTTATCTTTTTCCTGAAGTCCCCTGACATACAAGGCACCCAATAATCTTTATTATTGATATATGCTATTTTGAAGTATCTATAACACTAGAATTGGTGAGAAGAGAGCATTGAGTGTTTAACAGGGAATTGTTTAGGCAAAATGCAAATGTAGCTGTTGTGTCCCACTTGTTATTTGGAAACTTATGTTCTATATGTTAGTATTTGGATGTGAAAATAGCTTTCGTAACATTTATCCATTTTGATGAATATATAGTAGACAAAATGTTCAAAATAATAACTGATGAATCTTGGTAGTGTGTATATGGATTTTCATATGCACACACACACATATAATACATGTATGTAATATATGTAGATATATATACATACATTATACAAATTTTTCTGGGTTCCCCAAGTTTTCTTTTTTGAAACTCGTATGAATCCTAGTCATTTTTGAAGATAATTATAAAGAAAGAGAAATTTGTTTTCTTATGGAAAACTTTAAACTTTGTCCTTTTTGATGCCTTACAATTGGTCATTTGATTAAAAGAAATCATTTATCATTTTCAAAATTTTTCTTCTTCTAAAGAAGCTAAAGAGAAGATCAAATACAATCTGGAACCACTACATATGAGCATTTGAAAACTAAAAAAAAAAAGGTAAGAATTGTCTAGTTCACCTCTCCTCCTAAACTTGAAATTTTCTTTTGAACTCTAAAATGTTTATCCTGCAACTCCTTATACTGTTTTTGTCATCTATAACCACACAGATCAAATAACACCTTTCCTCTTCATACTGCTGCCCTTGAGAAGATGAAATCAATGACCATATCATTGCTAAGCCTGTGCTTTTTCAAGCTTATGTTTCCTACTGCTGTCAACTAACTTCATGCTATATGATCTCCAGACCTTACATTATCAAGGTCATGTTCTTTTTGACATGCTATAATTAATTCAGGTTTCACAGGGAAGTCAATCTTGAAGACAATATTCCAGTGTTTTATCAGACACAGTTTATGACCAAGTAAAAATCTCAAGGTGATGTTCAAATGAGGTTTTGTTTGGCATAGCAACTTGAGACTATAAGAGAAATTGCATAACATAATTCCACAAACATGAGATCTATTGTCTATTTTTATCTCATAAAATTACATCACCTGTCATCATTTACCCTTCTGCATTCATCATTTATTAATGGCCAATATTCAATGGATTTTTACTTGCTTTCCAAAGATAATCATGAATAATTGGTATATAATTCACTGAGAGACAATGCATTGTGAATTTCTACTATGGCCACATAAACTTAGAGGACCAATAACAACTGAAGATAAGTCATCTCTTAACAATAAAAAAGTGAACACTGAATTGCCTACTTTCTCAGATGGGTTTCATCATTTTTATTTTTTTCTGGGAGGAAAATATCTATTAAAGTTTAGATATTTATGGGAGTTGGGGCATGAAGCTAATTATTTAAATAATAATTTATTTCTAGAAGCAACACCTTCCAGTTTGTGATAGTTACTCTATAATTTTTTAAAGGCAGTGACGGTGTTTGGCAATTATGGGAAAATATTTTTCAAATATATAACACAGTGACGATCAGCACAATTTATTTGGAGAGCATCCACTGAAGAGTTACTCTCACTTCCACCTTACAAACACGCCTGAAACAACTGGGTCTACCATGGGGGCTTTCATGTTCCTTCCCTTCATGATCCTGGTCATGTTCTCAGGTAAATAATGTGACTTTCCTTCTAATTCTCAAAGCAAAGAATTAGAAATCTTGAATGATTTAACATGTTTGGCTTATATAAATTTGGAAGATGAAGTAAAAACTGGAATTCGGAAAGCAATGCCAGGTGCATACTATAGTTTATAAAATTTAAAGGGAGTAATAGAAAACAAAATATAACAGAACTGAGATATCTATTTTTCAAATTTTAATGGAAAATTACAACACATTATGGTATCTTAATTACCTCTTTTTACCCCCAAATTTTTAATCCTATAAATATATTTATCCATGAAAGGATAGGGGGTATCCTAAACTACCCTCTAGTTTTTAATCCTATAAATATATTTATCCATAAAAGAAATACTAAGACTTTTGTTAAATCATGATTTGTAATGGCAAAATAGGGAAACAAACTAGTTGCTCATTGCTATAAGACTAGTTAAGTAAATTATGGGAAACCCATAAAATGGTACATTTGCAACTATTGAAGGAAAAAAATGAAAGTGCCTGTATGCATTGACATAGAAACAGCACCACTATATTGTCAAGGCAGAAAACAAAGAGTAGAACAGCATGCAGTGTGGTACCAAATTGTCTTTGTAAATAGGGTATTTCTGAAATAACTTACAAAAACCTAGTACATAAGCACTTTACTTTTATCATTTACTAGACATTAGAAAATAACTGTGTCCTAGACAGAAAAATGTTTTGGAGAAGGGGGGCCAGAAAGAAAGGGAAAATAACTTTAAACTATTTACTCCTTTGAATCTTTAAGACTTGGTTCCATTTGTTTATGTCACTTATGCAAAAACTAAAAAGAAATGAGAAAAAATAGGTCATCAATCTACTTTTTCCTATTTCATGAACATCTTTATTCTAATTGCTATCTACGTGGTAACTGTTAATGAACGTTTGACCCCTAGAATCCAAAAGGCCCATACATCCATTCATTTCTCTGCTGAAATTAGTTTTCTTATCTATTTTTCTGTCTATGCTCTATACTTCTTACATGTCACTTTCTCCAGGAATAAGATAGATGTCGCACTCTGATGTTTATATTAAGGTTCAGTTCTCTACTTCTTATACACATGAATTATAACATTGATACTAAGACTATAAACTCCTATTGTATGTAGCAGCTACTATCTGACTTTTTAACTTCCAGGGGTAAGATGCTAACTGTCTTGTTCACAGTTGTATTTCTACTGCTTACTATGGTTCTGACATAGTAATAGACTTGTTACCTTTATATTTTTTATTAAATTAAATGAATGTCTAAATTGTACGACCAGACCCCCCACTATACTGCAGTTTGGTAAAGTAGATTGTTAACTGTTAAACTCCTACGCCTGAACTAGCACCTATACCACCTGCACTAATATACCATGCCATGCTCAGTGGATGACAACTGATGCATTTTATTTTAGTTAAATTGACTTGAAAATACAAATGTCTGTACTCATACAAATATAAAGAACAACTATTATAAATGCAAAGAAAACCTGAAGTATAAATTTAGAATCATCCACCTTGAAATAATTTAAAGTTGTGTAAATTGAATAAAAAGGTCTCCAAGGAAGCCTATGTAGAAAAAAAAAAGTGAATCTGAATGTAACATTTAAGGAAACCCCCCACATTAAGAAGGTGAAGGAAAAAAGGGGGGAAATTTGTACCAATCAAAGGAAAAGAAGCATAAGACACAACAGAATAACACTGTACTTGGTTCTGAAGCCATTCCATTTATTTATCCATTATTTTCTAAACCCTGTTCATTTGGGAATAGAATCTGAGGAAAATCCAAAACAGATTATCTCCTCCTCCACTGGGCTTTCAAATATATAAATAAATAAGATTAAAAGTAAATGAGTTAGGAAACATAGACTTTAAAAAATAATCATGTGATAGCTACCATTCTCCTGAGTAATTTGACCAAAAAGAATTAAGAAAAATAACCACCAGAGACAGCAGAATTGGTGCTCAGGCTTTTTGTTAGAAATGGTAAACATAAAGGTGATTGAAAAAAATGTTCTAAAGAAGGGAAATCTGTCTGTGGGATTGGGGAAAGGGAAAGAAGGTGGCTACAAAAAAGATACAGAGAGATCAAAAAGAGAAAAATAGAGTGTTTTTTTAATAAAATCTACCAGCCTTTTTGTATAGAACATTATAGATGACATTATCTGTAAAATGTGACTCAGAAATTGGGAATGTAGCCTCTGATGTGGAGAAAGTTTATGACAGGCATTAAGAAGATTCACAAGGAAACAATTATGAGGAATTTGGGGTAAAAATGAAGGCCTACTTCAAATAATCCAAACTCTATGATTTAGAAATGGGGCAAGCTGGCTTGATGCAGTAAGTTTTAGAAACTGGGTAATATAATCAAAAAAGAAATGAAAGAACCCACATATTCACATAAGAGGAAGAATGGGAAGATTTTATTTGGGGCATGGTTAAACAATCAAGGATGCATTAAGTAAAAACTGTATTTTGAGTTAACAGTGTTGATTTAAAACTCTTTAAGTTAAATTAACTTAATTTTACTTTTGTGATTGTGGTATCATTCCAGTGTCTTCAACTCAAATTTCAAAACCACATGTTTACAAACAAGAAGAGAACTCTGACCTTTCTCTTATTCTAGAGAAGCAAAATGACGCTAACCACCTAGGAGGACAAAAGGAATCTAATAATCAAGGAGGTAGTTACACACAAGGAAAGCCAGGGATATTTGGTCTGCAAGGTCAACCAGAGTATTCCAGCCAGCTAGAGAAATCAAGGAATTTTAATCAGCAAGGAAGGCCAGGAGCTTTGATCCAGCCTGGGATGTCAGGAGTTAAGATTTTACAAGGGAATTCAGAAGAATCTGACCAAGAAGAGTATTCAAAAGCTTCTAATAAAAAAGAAAAATCAGAATTTTCTAGCCAACTAGTAAAACAAGGGTCTTCTAATCAGGAGTATCTAGGTTCTTCTAATCATCAAGAGAATCCAGGGTCTCCTGGACAACAAGGAAAACCAGGATCTTCCAAACAGCAAGAACATCTAGGATCGTCTAGCCAACAAGGGAAACCAAAATTATCTAGCAGACAAGAGAAGGCAGGGTCTTTTAGTCAACAAGGGAAGCCAGGGTCATCCTCTAGGCAGCAAGTGTATCTAGAGTCATTTCCCCAACAAGGAAAGCCTGTTTCACCTAGTCCACAAGGAAAGGCAGACTCATCTAGCCAGCAAAGGAACCCTGGATCGCCTAGTCAACAAGGGAATTTAGGGTCATCTCACCAACAAGGGAAACCTGGGTCATCTAGTCAAAAAGGGAGGCAAGGGTCATCTTGTAAACAAGAGAAGCCAGGGTCATCTTGTAAACAAGGGAAGCCAAGGTCATCTAGCCAGCAAGGGAAACTAGAGTCATCTAGTCAACAAAAGAATCTAGGATCATCTCATCAACAAGGGAAACCTTGATTATCTAACCAACAAGGGAAGCCAGGGTTATTGAATCAGCTAAGAAAACTAGGGTCTTCTAGCCAACAAGGACATTTAGGGTTATCTAGCAAGCAAGGGAAGTCAGGGTCTATCAACCAACAAGAGAATCTAGGGTCTTCTAGCCAGCAAGAGATTTTAGAGTCATTTCACCAACCAGAAAAGTCAAGGTCTTACAGTCAACAAGGCAAGCCAGGCTCATCTAACCTGCAAGAGAAGCCTGAGCTTTTCAGCCAACAAAAAAAATCAAGGTCTCTTTACAATGAAGGAGAAAGAAGAAATTTAGACAACAATTCCAGTATAATGAACATTCAGGTTAGTGTTAATAATTTTTATTTCCTCTCAGTCAACTTACATTAGCATTCTATTTTCTAAAACCAAAACGGTCAACATAACACACTGTATTTATTAATAGCAAATAATTTTTACTGACACTGATTAAACAAAATAGGAGGAATTTTGTTTCTGCTTATTTTCACACACACCACTTATGATCATTAATGAGTGCCATGCACTTTCATTCCCTTCTATAATTCTCCACTGAAGTCCCACTACATACACTAGACTCACTTAGATCTCCTGCACTGAGCCTGCAATCCTCACCAGGTTTAAACTTCATGCCCATTTATATCCTATCCATAATCTACAAGCTACTGATGATGTGTTTCTAAATCAAAAATCTGATCTGATAGTTCTTCTACCTAGAAGATGAATGTCAAACTCCTAAACATGACATTCAAGGGTTTTCATGATAGAGCCCCTGTATGCCATCCAGCTTCATTTCTTGCTCATATACCACCCATATCATACAGAACCTTTTCATTTTTCGCTTAT
The DNA here is from genome assembly GCA_963574575.1 of Galagoides demidoff. Lineage (NCBI taxonomy): Eukaryota > Metazoa > Chordata > Mammalia > Primates > Galagidae > Galagoides > Galagoides demidoff. The sequence continues at coordinate 9,921 of CAUYQV010066955.1, forward strand.
GTAGTTCTAAGATTGATGATTTCCTTCATCATTGAACTCACCTCATTATGTTGTAACTGATTGTCTATTTATTCAACTAGATCAAAAAATACTTGAAGAAACCACCATTTCTTATCAAGTTTGTATCCCCAGAGACTAGAATAAGTGAGGCATATGATAGGTTTTCCTGAAGTGCGTGTTAGATGGATAAATAAATGGATGGATGCCTGAGAGCCACCCTTACATCCATCTGATTAGCATGTCTCCTGTATTCCCTTCTCAGTTCTGCTGTACTTTTATCTTCATTTACCTGTCTCTCTCCCAAATTAAGCCTCCTAATCCCATTTATTTGTGACTTTGAACATTCCATTTGACACTCATATTTAAAATAATTTTGTAGAACACTTCCTTCATCTCATCATCTTAACAGAAACTTTATTTTTTTAAAATCTTATAGTCATTCCTTATAACCCTTTCAGATGAAAGGCATTTACTCTTCTCGTCAGTGTCCCTCAGGTTGCATGAAGTACTAAACTCCCAGGGAGATTCTGAACATCCAGACTTTACTGACACCACTAGTGGGTCTCTGAGTCTTTAGAGTGTAACTTAAACCTAATAATTTTATATTCATTATAAAACTGGAGAGATACCCATGTTGACTTTCCAGAGTATGTGTGAATGAAAGAAATTTTCATGAAAGTTATAAAATCTTACTCTCTGAATTATTTTTCTTCCATGAGCACAAGAGGTAAAAAACAATAAATCAATAAATTAGGACCATATATGTTTTGCATTTTTGCATTTTCCAATATGACTTTTTCTTGACTGTTGCTTTTTCACACAAAAGAAGATTTGTCATCAGAAAAACTAAAAGGAGGACAGTGTGACATGTACTAAAAGCAGGAGTTGATAACTCAGTTTGAATCATAGCTTGGACATTTAATCCAGTTGGGATCTCGGGCTTGTCGCTTAAATGCACCATGCTTCTATGCCTGTAACTATAAAATGGGATGAAATATATTATCATTTAAGTACTATTGTATAGACTAAATTCAAGAGATCAATAAAATCTTTGGTTCAGTACTGTCCTATGGAGCAAGTACGAGAGATCAGTAAAATCTTTGGTTCAGTACATGCTTATGAATGAAGCTTATATTTTACATATAAGCTTATATTTTTTATAATATCTAAATTATCTTGATTGCCCTATTCTTAACTAATGGTATTTCTTGTTATTACAGACTAGCAATACCAGCGGCAGGAATAAAACTAGGGAAACAAAATGTCACTCTATCTACAAACCAGTTTGTGGTTCTGATGAAAAAACTTATGGTAACCTCTGTGTATTTAATGAAGCAAAGAGGTAAGGCTTTATATTTCTTTATATCAGAAAGAACTGTTCTGATTCATAGACAATAAAGACTATTTTTTTCTATGTCTCTAGTTTTCTCTCAATTGGGTCTTGGCTATAATTTGGCCAAAGGAAACAAAAAGATACTAAATCCTTCAACAGTAAATTCAGCCAATTCCTGGGGGAAATGTGGTTTATTCAGTTATTAAAAAAAGGAGTAAATTTACTTTTGAGCCATTGATTTACCAGATATTTATTGAACACTCACTATGTACCAGACAATACTTTAAGCTGTGAAGGAGGGGGCTGGTGTGTTGGTTTATGCCTGTAAGCCCAGCACTTTGGAAGGCTGAGATGGGAGGATTACTTAGAGGCCAGCCTGGAAAACACAATGAGATCCATTTCTATTATTAAAGCATACATACACATCCTTGCTTGAGACAGAGTCTTACTCTATCACCCTGGGTAGAATGACATGGTGTCATTATAGCTCACAGCAACCTCAAATGTTTTGGGCTCAAGTGATCTTGCCTCAACCTCCCAAGTAGCTGGGACAGCAGGTGCCCCCCGACACACACACACATACACACACAAAACCCTGCTAGTTTTTCTACTTTTCTTTAGTAGAGAAAGGGGTCTTGCTTTTGCTCAGGCTGGTCTTAAGTTCCTGAGCTCATCCTGTCCACCTTTATTAGCCTCCCAGAGTACTAGGATTATACACATGAGCCATTGGGCTGGCCAGAAATCCCTGCTTTTCTGGAGCTTTTATCTTTTCAGTAGAAGCCAAACAAACAAAATAAAATACATCAGAGGATAAAAAAGACTGTAAAACCCATGGGTTACTCATTGTTACCTACTAAATTATGTTTTAATTTTAAATGATAGTAAAAGTTAAATTTGGTGAGTGACCCAACCCTTCAAGAGTCACACACGTCTACAAGAAATAAGACAACTACCAAGCTCTCAGTTCCTAGAGTTTTTGGATGTTCAATTATGAACGGTAGGGATAAGATAAGAATAACGCTTCTCATGTTCTATCAGTTGAATTTAGTACGTACTAAATTCTTATTGTAGAAATAAATGCTAAAATTTAAGTATTCTTGTAGCCCTACATTTAGAACTAGAAAGAACATTAGACACCAGTTGTCTCATATTATAGCTAAGTCATCTGTTCCACAGATGAGAAGGGACTTGCTCAAAGTACATAAATTCTCAGAGCAGTCAGTGAAAACCATGCAGGCTAACACACATAGGTCTGCTTTTTCCCCTCTGATTTTAAAATAATCACATTATCTTTTTAGGGTATTGCTATTACTTAGTCCTTGATTTCTTTCATTAACTTTGTTTTTCAGGTTGAGTAGTGGAAAACTAAGTCTGAACCATGAGGGGAAGTGCTAAGCATGTATGTGAACCAAGTTACCTGGAGCTTCAAAATTTACTTGTAATTCTCTTTAAACAATTATTTCCCTGGGAATTCTACTGTGAGGTCAGCATGAATCTTACAGATCTGATGGATCCTACCTTATTCTCAAGTTTGTTCCAAGGCAAATAAAGTTAGTTACAGAGTAGTTTCTAGTTTCTGGAATTGTTTATTTTCTAGGCTTTTCCAAATCTTACAATGCCTCCTTTGCCAACTTACCAAAAATTTATAAATCCTAGTCTCTCACTCAGTGCTAATACTTCAGGGCCTAGATCAACAATTCATAAAATCTAATAGATGTAAGAATCTCAGGATTACATGTAAAAATTAATTATGTAAAAAAATTATCCTCCATCTTAAACATTCTAATAAAGGTATCTGGTAGAGCTAAAGAAGCTATAATTTTAATGACTTTCCAGGTTTTTCTTTGTTTGTTTTGTTTTTAAATGAAGGTGATCTGTGGACATGGTGTGAAATCTATTTAAGATTTTTTGAGAATGTGTTAATTGTCTTTAGAAGGTCCGTAGAACCATATGCAAAATAAATTCTACATGTACATTTTTCTTAAGAGAATGTCCAGATATTTCATTACATTCATAAAAAGATATAGGACTACAAATATATTTCAAAATTATATATCTACAAAGATTGACATGGAAAAATTTAACATTTATATAAAGTTGTATTTTTGCTCATTTGTAGATTTAATATATTTGATAGCCATTTTATATACAGTTCAATGAAATAATAAATAAATGCTAAAGCATTTTTCTTTTGTATATCACATAAATACTTAATCATCAGAACCACCTGTAGGAAGTACTTCAAGTCACACTGTTAGGTTTGCAGACCTGATACACATATTGATTTAAACAATCAATAGTAGTCAAGTACCTTTGAAATACATGATTTCTGAACATTAAGAATACAAATAATGTCTAAGCTTAACTTGATGGAAAGGTTACCAACCATCAACAAAAATCACCAGTTATGAATCAATATCCTAGGCAAAAAAGACCACAGTTGACACTTGATGTCAGAATACTGGAGACAGAGTGTATAAAACTACATGGATTGTACCACATGCTCTTTCCAATTCCCAGTGACAATCTACCACTGCCTAAGCATTGTTCATGGTCGACAAATAGCATTAATAATCTAGACAGCTTACAATAAAAGGTATGTAAGGATAACATCAAAAGTAAATAAAAATGAGCAGAATATTAGGCATAATGAGCATAATGACAGGATCAGCACTGTTAAAAATGATTTAAAAGTGTCAGAAGAGGTGTTGAGCAGGTATGGTGGGTTGACGGTGAGGGAAAGAATTTTACAGCCAAGGTTTCAATCACTGGAAGCAGATTTTGCAGTGGAGAATTCAGACAGCAATTGGTGTTTGGAATATATAGATTCAATATAAAAAGTGCAGCAGGAACAAAGACAATGGAGTAGGGCTCACAGCCGAATGAACTGTACAGGGAAGCTATGGTATCAGATGGGTAAGGGATTAAAAAATATAAGAAGAGGAAAATAATGGTGCTCCAATGTGCTTTGGAGAGCTATGGGCTGGAAATGCGAGAAAGAGAATATGCAGATGGGTATATCTTGAGGGAAATGCCGGCCATTAAAATAAATATGACTAAGGGTATCCAATCCTGCATCTCATTAACAATGAGCAAAATTCAAGAATCAACTGTAGAATCTCTCCCCCTAACCCACCTGGACTCCTAGAATCTAATGATTCATCAGGAAATGCAAACTAAAATTCAAATGGATAGAATCTAAGTAAATTTTCTTCTACATTGGCCTAGTCCCAGTATCCTAAGCTGTTTCTTTGTGATTTGAGCTAATTAAAGATTAAATAGGTGAGGATGACTGAGTACTTAGCAAAGCATTTCATATAATTTAAGGAATAAGTTAATATATTGAATATTTGAAGTTAATATATTCTCACAGGAAGAATAAAATTTAATACTGTGAAATACCTTAGGGTGTAATCAACTATTATTGGTATTCAATAAATTATCTTAGTTACATCTGATGTACTTAAATATCCTTAGCAAACAATACAGTTAAATTTAACATAGGCCTTAGTCAGCCTCCAGACATGCTAATTCCACTGCAGAGACATAATCTGTCCTCATGCCTTCTTATAGAGGAGACGACTGCTTTTTAATGATGTAATTATGTTAAGACTTACATTAAACAGGAGAAAACATTTACATGCCCTACTATATACATCCAATAGAGAGCCAATAGCCAGAATCTATAAAAACTCAAGAAAATCAGGTAGGAAAAAAGTCAATAAGCCCCATAAAAAGTAGGTAAAAGATATGAAGAGAAGCTTTTCAAAAGAAGATAGATTTATGGTCCAAAAAAATATGAAAAATGTTTGTCTCTAATCATGAGGGAAATCCAAACCAAAACCACTATGAGATATTATCTAACTTCAATAAGAATAGCTTTTTTATCAAGAATTCCCAAAACAACAGATGCCAGCATATATGTAAAAGAGAAAGAAACACTTATACACTGTTGGTAGTACTGGAAACTATTACAACCTCTATGTGAAGTAGTATGGAGTTACTTCAAAGAATCAAAAGTAGACGATTTGATCCAGCAATCTGTAGAGAGTGGGCTGTGAGATGGCAGAGCCCTCACAGCCTGGGGAACATCAGAGAATGAACCCCCAACTGCTTCTCCTCTGTTCCTGAAACACCCATTTTCCTTTCTTCACTTAGCTCTTTCTTTGTCCACTTAACTATGCAGAAATCCTTGAGATCTCTCCCTTTTTTTCTCCTTATCTTATGCTAACAAGGTTAAGTAGTCCTTCAAGTCACATAGTTCTTTCTTTGTTTTGTCAACTATGCTGAGATCCTTCTTGCCCTTCTTACTTCTTGTCATATGTTAATGAAGTTGAGAAGACACCATTAACAAGATGATTTGTCTTTGTTAAGGTCATTTACATTTTCTTATTGTACTATAAGACCAAAACTAAGTCTTTTGTTTATGCTATTTTCCCATTTTGTCTATGCTACTTCCTCCTGGACAACCTTGTACACATAGTATAAAATAAAGCTGATTTTGTGATTGAGCCATCAGCTCAGTCAATCCTCCTGGTCCTATACTTTGTTTCTGTGTTTTCTCTTGTGCTGTATTTTCCTCATTCCCCACCAATTCCACTCTGGTTTGCTCTGCTTTGCCTCACTGGTTCACAGCAGCAATCCCCCTACTGAGTACATGCATTTACCCAAAAGGGAAAAAGAGTCACTTTATCAATATCACTTGCACTGGAATGTTACAGCACAATTAACAATTGCAAGTATGTGTGATCAACCCAAGTGCCCATCAATACATGAGTGGATTAACAAAATGTGGTATATGTATACCATGGAGTACTACTTAGCCATAAAAAGAAATGGTGAATTAATACCTTTTACAATATCCTGGATGGAACTGGAAACCATTCTTTCAAGAAAAGTGTCACAAGAATGGAAAAACAAATACCACGTGTTCTCAATATTAAAAATTGTAATTAATTGATCAATGCCCATGTGCAATACAGAAGTAAACTGCAAGAGAAATCAAGCAGGTGAGAGGTGGGAGAAGGCACACCATCTGAGTAATGGGCACACTTATAACTCTGACTTAAACTGTTCAAAAGCAATTCATGCATCCAAAACATTTGTTGCCCCCCAGATATTCTGAAATCTAAAAGAGAGGAAAAAGAAGAAAGTTTCAAGATTTCATAACATTTTCTTAAATGCCAAATGATTAAAGATCCAATGATGTTTTATATTTACCATACTAAGACCTATTGCACATACACAACAAAAATAGCTATGCTTTTATGTTTTGCCACTTTATTTATTTCAGAAAGTAGTCTGTGATGCAAGCCACAACTGAATGTACCTACTATATCAGAGGAATATTTTATGATCATCATATGAAAAAACGTCAATTGGCCATACCCATAGCTCAGTGGGTAAGGCACTAGCCACATATACTGAGGCTGCTGGGTTCAAAACCGGCCTGAGCCAGCTAAAACAACAATGACAACAGCAACGACAACAACAACAAGATAGCGAGATGTTGTGGCTGGCACCTGTAGTCCCAGCTACCTGGGAGGCTGAGGCAGGAGAATCGCTTAACCCCAAGTGTTTGAGGCTGTTGTAAGCTGTGACACCGCAGTACTCTGCCCAGGGTGACAGCTTGAGACTCTGCCACAAAGTAAATAAATAAAAGATGTCACTTGAAATATTCTACAGTGAGCATTACAAGGGAGAAAATCTTGGCCTTTTAAATATAAATTTGTATATAAATTGGAAGCAAAGTAATATGAAAGACAAAAAAATTCAGGATACCAGAGGGGCAGAGATGATACAAGAACTAACAAGAATCACACTATTGGGCAATCCGCTTTCTCACATCACTGAGAAACCACATAGTGAGGACCCACGATTTTAAGTTTCTGACTCTTCTACTACAAGAGGCTAGAAAGCAATCTCAATTATGTGGTAGTATCAAATGCCAGGCTGTTATACATCTTAGCTGGTCACAGACTATGAAAGCCCCATGACCATTATCCACTAAACAAATATACGGTGTAGAAAACACTGGAGTAGGACTCAAGTCTAGGCATTGACACTTGCTTTTGGAATTTGAGTGATATTTTTCTTGATCCTCACTGTCCCATATAAAATGAAAAATTTGGGCTAAATGTCCTGTAAGGTATCTTGAATTTGTGATATTCTATGATCTTGTCATCTATGCATTACAGAATTCCTTGCACATGGTAGGCATTCACCAGTGTGTAAATTAAAATATAAAAACAATATTCTAAAATCCATAGAAAAATTGTAGAAGTATTCACAAAATGATTCCTAAAGCATTAAACAGATATTTTTAGTATACAATATGTAATATGGTATTTTGAAAAAAGTTAATAAACTTGTATTAAAGTGTATTTTGAAAAATAAAAGTAGCCCTTTAAAGTAATAACATCAGTTTAAATTGCCCTCAATAAAAATAGTAAATCAGTTTAAAGAAAAAATATATAAGTGCTAAATATAGCTGGTACTATCTGCATATGCAAAAAAAAATGCCCCCCAAAAGACTGATTCTTTTGAAACTCTAAACAAATAGATAATAGATTTGTTTGATTTGTTTGATTTTGTTATGGCCACAAACACAAATACGTGTATATGTGTGTGTGTGTGTGTCTCCCTCATGTATATATAAAGAGAGAGAGAGAAATATTCTCTTGTATATATCATATATAATCATATATATATGAGGGAGAGAGACACACACATTGTGCACATTGTCTCATATATATATATACATTGATATGTATATGTGTATATAGAGAGAGGAACAGAGAGAGAGAATTTTTTTTTCATTAATGGACTTCCTCAGAGCAGTTTTAGGTTCACAGCAAACTTGAGGGGAAGATACAGAGATTTCTCTACTATTGCCTTTCTCTGCTAGCACATAGCCTCTCCATGATCTACATCCCACACCAGACTGACACATTTATTGCAACTGATGAACATAGATTTGCAAATAACTGTAACCTGAGTCCATAGATTACCTAAAGGTTCACTCTCAGAGTTGTACACTCAATGGGTTTAGACAAATTTACAATGATATGTATCTATCACAATAGAATCATCCAAAGCTGTATCACTCCCCTAAATATCTCTGCGCTCTGTCTATTCATTTCTTCCTCTCCCCAAACCCTTGGCAATCACTGATCTTTTCATTATCTCTTTAGTATTACCTTTTCAGAAGTCATATAGTTAGAATCATCAAGTATACAGTATTTTCAGATGTAATCTTTCACTTAGTAATACATATTTAAATTTTCTTCATTTCTTTTCATGGCTGGATAGTTTATCTCTATTCAGTGCTGAATAGTATTCCACTATTTGGATATACCCAGGTTTATTTAACCATTTACCTACTGAAGGACATTTTAGGTGCTTCCAATTATGGCAATTCTGAACTACACAGCTATAAACATCCAGATTTTCATGTGAAGGCAATTTTTCAATTCCTTTGGGTAAGCACTAAGAAGCAGGATTGTTGCATCACATGCTAAGAGTATGTTTAGTGCTATCAGAAATTGTCAAACTGTCTTCCAAAGTGGCTGCCCCATTGGCATTCCCACCCGCAGTGTAAGAGTTCCTATTGCCCCACATCATCATTAGTATTTGGTGTTGTCAATGCTCTTGATTCGGACATTCTAATAAGTGTGTAGGACCATCTCATTAGTGCTGTGACTTGAATTTCCTTGATTACATATAACATGAAGCATTTTTGCATGTGCTTATTTAATGTGTATCTTTGTTAAAGTTTCTGTTCGAGTCTTTTGCCAATTTTTTAAAGGGATTGTTTTCTTTTCCTATTGCTGAATTTTAATTGTTATTTGTACATTTTTGATAAAAGTTTTTTTTTTTTTTATCAGATATGTATTTTGAAAATACTGTCTCCTTTTGTACTGCTTGCCCTGCTATTATGTTGACATTATCTTTCATGGAGTAAATGTTTTAAATTTTGATGAAGTTCTACTAGATTCTTTTTTTTTATTGCCCATAATTTTGGTGTCATGTCTAAAATATCATTGCAATTCTTTTATGTTATAATCTTTGAGTTTTATAGATTTCTATTTTATGATGTGGCCATAAATCTATAAATGAAACAATATTCATTGTTCTAACAATGAAACAATATTCATTGTTTTGTATGCGATGTCCAGTTGATCAAGCACCATTTATTGAAAACATTATCTTTGCTCAGTTGTATTACTTTTGCTCTTTTGTCAGACATGAATTGCTATCCTTATGTAATTTTCTTTCTTGGTTCTCTATTCTGTCACACTGATATATTTGTCTTCTTTTGCCACTATCTTGAGTACTGTGAATTTGATAGTATGTGTCAGTCTTCCAAATATATTTTGCATCTTCTTTATTGTGTCGGCTATTTAAGGTCTTTTACCTCTCCATGTAAACTTCAGAAATAGTTTTTAACATTCACAAGATGACATGTCTGGATTTGGGCTGGGATTGCATTTTATCTTAAGCTCAAGTTCAGAAGTTTTGTCATTTTGGCAATATTCACTCTTCCTATCCTTGAACATGGAATATTTCTGCATTTCTTTAGTTCTTCTTTGATTTCATTCATTGGAAGCTTTTCTCCTATACATCATTTTTTAGCTTTTTATCCAATTGTCTTATGGGGGGGGTGTAGACGTAAATGTTATTGTAGGTTTTAATTTTAAAATTATATATCTTTATGGTGCACAATGATATTTTGATATATTTATATATTGTGGGTGACTAAATCAGCTAATTAACATATTAATTTCCTCAAAAACATTATTTTTTGTAGGAAGAACATTTAGAATTTATTATTTTAGCAATTTTCAAGTATACAACATGTTAACTACAAAAATCATGTTGTACAATAGATCTCCTGAAATTATTCCTTCTGTCTAACAGATTTGACCAATATCTCTAGAGCCCTCCTCTCTCTACCACAACCACTAACCCTGCTGGCTACCATTCTACTTCTTCCTTCTGTAAGTTTTACTTTGTTTTGGATTCCATACATAAGTGGTCATGTGGTATTTGTCTTTCTGTGTCTGGCTTTTTTCATTTAGCATAATATCCTCTAGGTTCAACCATGGAGGACATTATGACAAATGACACAATTTTCTTTATTAAACCTAAATAGTACTCCATTGTGTATATATACTACATTTTCTTTATCCATTCATTAACTGACTCCATATTTTGGCTATTGTGAGTAATACTATTAATACTATGAATGTGGGAGTACAGATTTCTCTTATGATGTCATTTGAGATGATGTCATTTTGTTTTAGATATATATTAAGAAGTGAGATTTCTAGATCATATAGTAGTTCTATATTTCAGTTTTTGAGAAATCCCATACTACTTAATGGCCATTCTAATTTACATTCTCATGAGTAGGGTGAAAGATTCCTTTTTCTCCACATTCTCACCTATCAATACTTCTGGACACCCTAACAGGTTTAGGATGACATATCTCATTATGATTTTAATATGCATTTCTCTTGTGACTAGTGATCTTGAGCATTTTTCATATACCTGTTGGCCTATATCTTCTCTGAGAAATGTCTATTTCTTCTTTGAGTTGTTTAAATGTTTAAACAGTATTTAAATATTTAAATGTTACTCCCATCAGATTTGCAGATATTCTACAAATATTTTCTCCTATTTAGATTTTTTCTTCAGTCTATTGATTGCATCTCTTATTGTGCATAGCTCATTAGCATCATGCAAAGACTTCTAGTACTCTGTTGAATAGATGAGGCAAGAGTAGGTATCCTTGTTTTGTTTCTGATTTAGAAGAAAAGACTCTTTCTTTTCACAGTTGAATATGATGTCAGTTGTGAACTTAACGTTTTTGGCTGTTATTACGTTAAGGTGCATTCTTTTACAACTAAATTCTAGAGTGTTTTTAATCCCAAAATAATATTGATTTTTTTTCAAGTGCTTTTTCCGTATCTATTAATATGATGACAATGGCCTTTGTCTTTCATTCTCTTAACATGGTATACCATATGTATTAATTTGTGTATTTTGTACCGCCCTTCCATTCCTGTGGTAAATCCCACTTAATATGAATGTTTCCTAAAATGTACTATTGAACTGTGCTTGCTAATATTTTGTAGAGGAAGTCTGCATCCATTTTTATCAGGAATATTGGTCTGTATTTGTTTTATTTGGAGTGCTCAGATCTGATTTCAGTATCAGGGCAATGCAGGCATTGTACAATAAGTTTTCAAGTATTTTCTCCTCATCAATTTGTGGAAGAGTTTGAAAAGGATTGGTATCAGTTATGCTTTAAATGTTTGATGTTCTGGGAATTTATCCATTCTTATTTCTGATATTATCACATTTTCTCTTTTTTTCAGTTTAGCTGAAAATGTGCCATTTTGTTATCTTTTCAAAAAGTAACTCTTCATTTTATTTAGTTTCCTATTATTTTTCTAGTCTAATTTATTTCTGTCTGATCTTCATTATTTTCTTCCTTCTGCTAGCTTGAAACTTAGTTTGTGCTAATTTTCCTGGTTTCTTAAGATGTAGCATTAAGGTGTTTATTTGAGGTCTTTTTTTAAATGTAGATGTTTGTCTCTACAAATCTCTCTTGGGACTGATTTTGCAGTATCCCAGGTGTTTTGACATGTTGTGGGTTTTTTGGCATTTTTTGTTTGTTTGTTTGAAGCTATTTTTTGAATTCCCTTTTGATTTCTTTTGATTCATTGGTTGTTCAGTCTGTGTTGTTTAATTGCCACAATTTTGTGAATGTTAAATTTTTCTTCTGCTATGGAACTCTGGTTGCATACTAATGTGATTGGGAAAGATACTTAACAAAATGTTAAGACGTATTCTGTTGCCTAATACATGACTTATATGATTTAGCTGAATATTCCGTTTGCACTTGAAAGGAATGTGTATCCTGTTGCTATTGGATAGAATGTTTCATATATATATATAAATATATACATATAGTTAGATCTACTTGATGTATAAAAAGTTGTTTCTTTGATTTTTAGTTAACATGTAGGGATCGTACGTGATATTTTAATACAAGTATACAATGTGTGATGATTAAATTGGGGTAATTAGGATATCCATTGCCTCAAACATTTATTATATTTTGTGCAAGTAACAAAATTTTCTTCCAGATTTTTAAATATATACATTAAATTATTGGCAATTATGTAACTTATTTATCTTATCTAGCTGTGTTTTTATATCCCTTAGCTAACCTCTACTTATTTTTCCCTCCTTTTCCCAGCTTCTAATAACCATAATTCTACTTGTATGAGCTTATTGGTAATTTTATTTAGCTCCTACACATGAGAACATGCAGTATTTATCTCCTGTGCTTGTCAGATCCACTGTTATCTTACTGATATTCTTCATGAATGATCATTTCATTATTGAAAGTGAGGTATTAAAATACCTTACTGTTTTTGTATTGCTGTCTATTTTCCCCTTCACTTCTATTAATATTTGCTTTATATATTTAACTGCTTCATGTTGGGTGCATAATATTTATAGTTCTTGTATCCTCTTGATGAATTGACCCTTTATCATTATATGATAGCCTTCTTTGTCATTTGTGACAGATTTTGACTGAAAGTCTATTTTGCCTAGTAAAACTATAGGCACTGATGCTTTCTCTTTGTTACCATTTGCATGGAATACTTTTTCCATATATTCCTTATCAGCATGTGTGTACTCTTAAAGCTAAAGTAAGTCTCTTGTTGGCAGTATATAGCTGTTTATTTTAAATTCATTCAGCCATTGTATGTCTTTTCATTGGAGAATTTAGTCTAGTTACATTAAATTAATTATTGATAAGTAAAGACTTACCATTGATATTTTGTTAATTGTTTTCTTTCTGTTTTATAGTTCCTTTGTACTCTTTTTCCCCACTCTTGCTATTTATCTTTGTGATTTGATTTTTTTTTATGAAAATATACTTTGATTCTTTTCTCTTTATCTTATATGCATCTACTACTCATTTTCTCCTTGTGGTTACTATGAGGCCTACACAAAACCTGCTATAGTTACAACATTTTGTTTTAAATTGATAACTTTTACAAAAAATGCTACAATTTAACTGTTCCCTTATTTTATGTTGTTGATGTCAGATTTTATATTTTTTGTACACTGTGTATCCATGCTCAAAGATGCCAAAGCAGCACTTAATATTGCTTCTTAATTTTAGGCCTTATGTCAAAGATATCTATCTATATACAATGTGACATTTGAAACAAGAGAAAGGTAAAAAGCTGATAATTCTGATCATTAGGATATGTGGTCTCCCAATCTTATCCTGTCATGCCTGTCACCCATGTAAGTTCCTCTCTCTATGCTTCATTTACCGTTCCTAAACAATGAGGCACAAGGCTAAATCAGAGATCAGTTGCTTGCAAGCATTTTTGATACCATTACAAAATAGGTTAATTTTCTTATAATTTACTGCTACCAAATATATGTATATTTACTTTAATTGTATGCATCTATTAAGGTACTAATGTATTTTACACAATATAGAACATGACCAATAATATAATTAATTAATATTGGACCGTCTTAAAAAAGCATCCAACTTGGTAACCCACAAAACAAGATCAATGTTTAAAATATACAATATACTCTTCGCTTTATTTGGTTTTCCATTATTTTTCTAGTCTAATTTATTTCAGAATTTGATTTTTATCCACAACACTGAACTTGACTAGCGGAAACTTTAGTCTCTACTTGCCTCCCTCACACAAACTTAGATTGTCTCTATAATATTTTCAGTGTATCAATTTGGAAAGAAATTGGTTAAATGCCACCGACTTCCCTTTTTTATCAGAAACTCTTTAATACAGTGAATTGTCCAATGTCTTTATTTCTAAAAGGTCCTGGCAGACAAGGAAAGCAAATAGGAAGGTCAAAATTCAGGAGGCCAACAAGGAAGCAAAGGAGTATCTATGGTAGGCCCAGTTAAGTGGAGCCCCTGAAATGAGAAGCAAAAGAGTCAGCATGTGTGACATTTAAAGGCAGGACTGATGATATGCTGTGTGAGAATATACAGAATGTGTCAGCCTTTGAAAGAGAAGCCATGTTCCAGATTAAGATAAGGACATAAATAAACAACTCATGTTGTACAATATCTATGGGTATAAAGGGAAAGTGATAACTGATGTGTTTATCTGTTTAATAACATTAATCTTTATTATCATGATAAATATTTTAGTATATTTAAAATCATTAAGTCCCAGTTTCCCATTATTAAAAAATGGATGTAATTATACCTAACTCACATTTTAGGAAGACCAAAGGATATAGCAAATATTAGAAACTTCACATACTTTTTGGAAGTAGTGTATACAAAATAAATAAGGCTTTCTCTTCTATGCTTAAACAAAAAACTTATAAGAAAATATCAAACAATCTTTTCTTACAGTATTCCTCATTAAAGGCAAAGAATATACCATGAAACAACAAAGGTAGTATTTTAATAAACCAAGACAAGGTGGTACATGGGCTTTACTTTAATGATTTAACTTAAGATAGAATGCTAATAATCCACAATTTTAAATTGTTAGCACAAAATTCATTCATATAACTTCTTAGACAACTATATATTCCTGGAAAATAAGTAATTTTCCAGTATTAATTTTCTTTCAAAACTTTTGAATGGATTATAACTATAAACAAATCTTTTAAGAATTAATTTTGTTCCATCAACTTAGGCATCTGAGAATGACAGAAAATAATATGTGCAAGACACATCATATTTTTGCATGGTTAATCTTTTCACTCAGCAGATCATGGTTTGTTGTCGTTGTGGTTTTAATGTTCTATATTTTCTAAAGCAGGACATTTAGTAAAAACAATAGAATAAGAAATACTAATTTAAAAAATATTTAAACCTTAATATCAAAGTAACATATAAATCATATTTTACAGAGACTGAGTTTCTACACCCTGTGCAGAAAAGCATAGGAATACCCTAGATACTGTCAATAAATCAAGCAGTACAAGAGGAATCATTTCACATATAAAGCTACATCAAGAACAAACAAACAAAAAAGGAAAATAACAAAGAACAAAAACAAAGACCAAACCCCCCCAAGCAACAATAACAAAAGTTATATCAAAAAATCAGCATGGGAAGTAACGAATAAACTTAAGTTGGTTACCACGTTGACTAAAAAGAGAAAAGAAAGAAAAAAACATTTAGATTATTACATTATAAATCCTATATGAGGCCCACTACGATTTCCCAAATTGAGGATTTTGTGCAAAAGACTAAGCATTCTGGAATCTGTTTCCTAAAGGACCAGGTCCCCGCCTGCACACTTTGCAGCCAGCCCTTCTCTTCTCTAGGCCAAAGAAACCACATTTCCTGGGTCATTGTGCTTCTGTGGAAATACACATTTTGTCCTGCAAAGAGGGTTTGTACGAACAGAAGCAGCCTTCACTGCCTCCAAATTAATTGACATTGTTGCCTATTTCATTTCTGTGGAGTATGATAGCTTTTTGTTTTATACTTTGCTGTCTGAGTACTGACCTTGCTCCATGACTTAGCTTCATTAACACCAGTTTGCAATGGGAAACTGTACCTTGGGGCAGATCCTGATGAGATGTTTCTAATATCTAACCAGGTTTTAAATGTTTTCTTACTCTTAATTCCCAGACACATATCCCTCCTGACTCTGGCCCCCGCTGAGCATAAGAGAACAGATTCTCTGCTGCCACTACCCACTGGATCCTGGGGGACTTCCTTACATTTCTTCTACCCTCTGTTCTTAAACAGAGTGCATACTGACCCAATTTATGAAGGCCATGATATTTTAAATCACTTCTAGAAGAAGGGAAACTATTTTTCATTCTACTACTTGATTCTCATTGGAATGTTTAGTAGATTCCATTTTAAATTAAGACATAACTGAATATTTATTTTGTGATCGAAGGCATACATAAATATCATACCTAACTAAAAGTTAAGAAAATAATAGACTCTCTGAATTTCAGCTCAAAGTACAATATTTAAGATACATCCCTGCATTATACTGTTTCATTCTACCTCCAATTATTTTGGAGGTTTTCCTAAGTGGTTTATGATCATATATTAGCTTTAAGAAGTATAGAAAGAAAAAAAATAAATGTTCCATGAGTATAGAAATGAGGAAATTTCTTTGTAATAAATGTATTATCTTAATATAACTAAAATAGAAGCCAAAGATTATCTTGAAGTGAAGTAATCTGTGATTACTGTTGTTATCTGCCTAATTGAATTTCACTCATTTCATTAATTTGGATGTGACATGCTAAGTGAAAATAATTATAAAGATAGTGCCACAGCAAAACCCTTTGAAGCAATAATTTGTCCATATAGATGTAGTGTCAGGACCTAAGTTTTTAAAATTTGTTGTTTGGGTTAACACCAATGTTGATTATCCTAGAATTCTTTAATGCAGTGTTAATATTTAAAATAAGGAGATAGGCGGCACCCATTTCTCAGCGGGTAGGGTTCTGGTGGGTTTGAGCCTAGCCCATGCCAGCTAAAATCAACCACGAAAACTACAACAACAACAACAAAATAGCTGGGCATTGTGGTGGATGCCTCCCAGGCTACTTGGGAGTCTGAAGCAAGAGAATCTTTTAAGCCCAAGAGTTTGAGGTTTCTGTGAGCTGTGATGCCCCAACACCCTATTGAGGGTGACATAGTTAGACTCTGTCTCAAAAAAAAAAAAAAAAAAAAAAAGGAGATAATCAAATTTTGTTTCTTACCTAACTGCACGGCAAAAATAACAGTCATTGGCATATGCCTTGCCATCTGATGCACAGACAGGAAAGTATTCAAAGGTACAGCCTACTTTCAGATTTCTGAACTTCCAACAGTCAGGCTATAAAAGAGATATTTTAAGATAAATAACAATGACATTCATGATTTAGAAACATGGATAGTATTTGCCACACATTATGAGCATCCAGATATGTAATGTGTAAAACTGAATTTTTTTGAATATTTGAATATTTTAATCTGAATTTTGATTCTAATGGTGGGATTTGAATATTAGAATACTTTTTGGCACATGGCAAGGACTGTGTAAATATTTTTAAATAAATAAATAAAATTAGCCAGGCCACAAAGCCTGCTCATATCTTTTAATTTCCATTTTACTATTCTATTCATTGCTTCTGTCATCTCTTACAGGACAATTGCAATATCTATCTAAGTGGTCTAATTGCAGCCACTTTAATGCTCCCAAAGTCTACACCTTTGCTAAAATCACTGCCCATTTTTCCTGAAGATCAACATTACAATCCTTTATAGCCTATAAGACCAAATGTCTCCAGCTTCCATCTATTATCCTTGGGCCACCTACTAATATCTCTCTAAGGCATGGTGCTCCAGCCACAAAGATTTTGCTACTTTGTTTGACATCTGTACTACTCTTACACCATTATATGTACTTCATTTGCCCCTCATATCTATAACACGTCACTTCCCATCACGTACTTCTTCAAACAACCCTGCTGTAAGCAACTTACTATCTCCTGACTCTAAAAATCCAACACTGTGCTGCAGGAAAAAGTAGCATATGCAGTCATATATCCTAATGCCATCACACATACAAAGTTTTATTTTTAGTCATAAAATGAAAGTTGACCTTGGGGTATATTCTTTCTCTTCCGGGCCCTCCAGAAAGTATACCTGCAATTCCAAAGAGCAGAGATTAATAATAACAATAACAACAACAAAACAACAAATGACCTACTCTTAGAAAAGTAATCATCTAGTAACAGAATAAAGAGTATTATTTTCTGTTAAAACATATAAATTATGAACTTATGGTTATGTCTTTCTGGAATCCAAATAACCCCCAATGTAATCTTCATACCCAAGAAAGTTCGAATAATAAATCTCAATGCATAAGGCTTCATTTATGCCTTCGGGCTACATTTCACACACTCTTGCATGTTAGTTTACGTAACTGTAATAACAGTTCTGTCAAAGGAGGTAATTTTCACACTTTGTAGATAAGAACATTGAAGTCAACTTGGAACAATGACTGACATGATGGTATTTAGTATAAAAGGGACAGAATCTGTAAACAAATGTGCTGTATCAAATCTTAATCTAGTACTCTTTCAAAGTGCCCATGCATGCATCTTCCACTAATGAGCACAGGCATTAAGAAAATAATCATGAGGATTTTCATCAAGGTCCTTGTTCACAGTTGACTCGATGAACAGCTGCTGAATAATAAAGTTTTCCATTGACCAAGAGAAGAATTACTCACCAAAAAAAGTGGAAGTCATTAGAAGGAATAGTGAAATAGCCTTGAATACTGGAAAGAAAGCCATTGGGTCTTCTCAAGGATTTTGTAATAGGACTCTGGAAAAATAAATAGGTTCAGATAGCTATCATTAAGACAAATGATGGCACAAAGTAGACAGTGAAAGAGAAGCCAGAGGTGATTTCTATGAGGGATACTCTCCTCAAAGGAGTTTCTCTGATGTCTGAACTATCTACCCCCATGTTCCCAATTAGCAATGTCCATTTGGCTCAGTATTCAGGAACACTTCTGGAAGAAAAAGAATATTTTATAAAAAATTGCATTCTATATTACTTTTTTTTCAATCTGGATACATTTTATTTCTTTTTCTGCCTGATAACTAGCTAGAGCTTCCACAAGAATACTTGAGAGAGAGACAGAGACGAGAAAGAGGCAATAAAGAGGAAGAGGTGAGTGACACAGTGGAAAAAGAGATAGATTGCTCTGCCAACACTGATCTGCTGTCTGTCACTTTAGATTTGAATGTAATTGTTTTTGGTGTAACTTCATTCATTCACAGTAATAACTTCATTTTTCTTTCTTTTTTTTTTGAGAGTCACACTACGTCTCCTTGGTAGAGTTCTTTAGCATCACAGCTCACAGCAACCTAGGACTCTTGGACTTAAGCAATTCTCTTGCCTCAGCCTCCCAAGTAGCTGGGACTACCAGTGCCCCCCACAATGCCTGGCTATTTTTTTGGTTGCAGTTGTCATTGTCGTTTAGCAGGCCTGACTGGGCTTGAACCCAGCAGCCTCGGTGTATGTGGCTGGCACCCTACCCACTAAGCTATGGTTGCCATGCCACAGTAGTAACTTTTGAGATTTACACATGTTGTCATATTGACAGGTCATTTTTTAAAATCATGGATTAGTATCCCATTTTTATGGATATGCAACAATGTATTTCTTTATTCACCTGTTGAAAGTGTCAAATTATTTTGTAGAAGGTTTTCTTTTTTTTTTTTTAAATGAAGTCAAATGTATTAATTTGTTGTTTTCTGAATCACAATTTGGTGATAAGTGGTTAGATCTAAACTAAAGATATTTTTGCCTAAATAAAGTTCAGAAAGATTTTATCTCCTATTAAAACAGTTTTAAATTTTATATTTAGGTGTAAGATTTTTTTGAGTTAATTTTTTCTTTTCTTTTTTATTTTCAAGACTAAGTACCACTTCGATGCGCTTCGTAGAGTGCCATGGTGTCATAGCTCACAGCAACCCCAAACTCTTGGGCTCAAGCAATCCTCTTGCCTCAGCCTCCCAAGTAGCTAGGACGACAGGTGCTCACCATAATGCCCAGCTATTTTTAGAGATGAGGTCTCGCTCTGGCTCAGGCTGGTCTCGAACATGTGAACTCAGGCAGTCCACCTGCCTCGGCCTCCTAGAGTACTAGCATTACAGGTGTGAGTCACAGCACCCAACAACTGCTTCTTTTCTTTTAAGTGAGCTGGAACTACAACAGCAGCAGCAGGACTCAAAATGACTTGCTAAATATTCCTCTTGGGCCATTGTATAGCCCGCTCACAGGTCTCATTTCTATGGTTTCCATTTTCCCTCCCAATTCCAGGTAAGATATCACACAGAAGCATGGGATCTGAATAGCCATCAAAGACCTGGATGCCAATCCAGATGTTTGAAGTAGACTAACCCATAGTGGCATACAGTTTAACCAACTGGAAAGAAGAAAACTCAAGAAGCTGGGTAGAAATATTGCCCCTTCCTCTGCCATGCCCTTAATTACCCTATTGCAGCAAAGACATCCCATGTGTTAAATTAAGTACTTTTCACTATGTAATCTCAGTGGCTCATCATTAAGCAATAGCCAGTGTAGTATATAAACTACTGGTGTGTGTGTATATATATATATATATGAAATCTTTATTTATTTATATTTATTAATTTAATAAATATTTATTTATTTAATTAAATAAATAAATATTTATTATTTATTTTATTTTTCCCAATGAGAAGTAGTGGGGTAGTGGAGCGCTCAGTTCATTCCACTTGAGGAATTCCAATTTGGTTCATGACTGATTTGCTTTAGTAGCTGATTAAGTCCATCAACTTTATTATCTCTTATATTTTTGGCCCATATTTTATGGGAACAATTGCTTACAAAACCAAACACAATATTTATCAACTGAAAACATGATAAAATCAGTCTTTTCATGAAAGCCCATATTTCTGGGTATTGATATAACACCCTCAGACATGCCATCATGTCTCATCTCCTTAATGAAAGGAATTGCATGTGAGAATCAGTACTTTGCCGTGCTCCAAATGAGTGTGACTGATACAGACTTCAACAATCCAGACTTCTTTGTTTCACTAATAATTCTTGTTCCAGAAAACACTAATGGATTTGCTGTGATGGATTCTCATTACCTTATTCCTTTTCTTTTTTTTTTAATTATTTTTATGTATTTTTTAATTATGTTATATATACATAGATCATGAATACATTTATACCTTTGTGGGATTCAATGTGTTGATTATTTGTACAAATTGCAGTGCTTACATCCTACTAATTAACATAACTTTCACCTCATTTATTTTATCACAGTGTTAAGACACTTGTGTTCAATAATTGGTATTTGACTTGTACCCTTGCAATATGCTCCATAGGTATGGTCCCACCATTAACCCTCCCTTTGTATCTCCCTCCCCTTCTCTCCTTCATTCTGGGCTATAGTTGTGATTCATCTCTCATATGAAAGTGTGAGTGATTATAAATTGGTTTTATAGTAGTACTGAGTACATTGGATTTTTTTTTCCATTCCTGAGATACTTTACTAATCTTTGCTCTCTCCTGTTAATTCTTCTCAAGTGGATAAACTAATAAAAGGGTACACATATTTTAAGAAAGAATAAAACTGTATTAAAATTTCAATACTTGCTATATACTGATAACAAAGAGGGATGCCAGTCATAATGACCACTTGCGTAGTACTCAAGTCACATTTGACTTCTGCAATTACAAGAGGTGCTCAACATGGCTTGTATTCATCCTTTATTGTCAGTAGATATTAAAAACTGAAATTTTAATACAGTTTTTTCCTTTCTTAAAATGTGTATACATTTTTATGGCACCCTCTGTATGTTATCTGTGATAAACAACATCCAACATTATTTCCAATGGTACTAGATATGTGACTGTAGTAGCTTGCAATTCTAGTATTTATTCCTAATATTCACCACTTCAGTTACCATGAGCTCCCTAAATGCTATGTTGACCTACCAAGAAACAATGTGAAAATAAGAACACACAATACTGGATAGCCTAAAGCTCCCAGAAACAAGCTGGCATATACGACTTTTCTACTTTTAATGTTCTGCCCACTGTTTTCTCTCTTGAACAGACTTCCCCATTTCCACCTGTCTGTGACAAGCCCCCTAGGACCTTGTTCTCCCTTTCCTCTGCCTCCTCCTGCTGAGGAATTTCTTTTTGTGAAGTCTGTGCTATACATCTTTGAGGGTCATTTGCACCAGCCCTCACAAAGGCACTTTAAAAAGACTCCACTTGCAGATCTGTTTTGTTTCTACATTCACTTTCTTCTGAGGTAACTTTTCGTGAATTACAACTTTCTAGTCTTTTTTAAAAAATCATGCAATCCTGATAAAGCCCGATCAGAGGAAATGTAGTTTATGAGGCATAAGTAAGACTCTTGAATAGAAATGATTTTGTATATCTAAAAAGATGATCATGATCAGACCTTTAAAAAAAAAGTAGCCGGGTTTCTCTTTTAGCATTTATGCGGAAAAAATCTTTATTGATATGTTTATTTGTATTAATTCTAAATCAGTAAGCAGTTGAAAAATGAGAGAGAGAAAGCAGTAAGTGGGCTAATGTGATAGCTCCAGGGCAGGTCCTGCACAGAAGCTGATCAAAAAAAAAACATGGTGTCTGAGTCTTAGGTTACTTTACAAGACAATCTATTTTACCCCATTCCCGTGCTCTCGCAAATATCTGTTCATCCTCTCTAGCAACTGTTTATAGCCCCTAAGCAGAATTACCTGCAGTTTCCTCTGACTCCTACAATATCAACTGTGGTGAAAGACAGACTATAATGTTAGGAAAAAGAAGTAAGGTCATTTCTCTCAAGGAACTTAAATTCAATTAGTTAACACTGTTCCACAAAATTAATTTAAAATTAATTTAATTCAAATTGTTCTTTGAAAGATTGTTTCTACCCTAAAATCCAAACTTATCCTCGTAAACACACTTTTTTTCAAAGCATACCTTTTTTCCAGCATCAGCCATTGAGATCTCTTTCAGTTTGCAACTGTGTTCCTTTAATACATCACAAATTGTTATTTGGGCACTTCCTTACTTTCTTATGCTACATGATCCCCCAGATTCATCTCCTTCACTCCCTGCTCTTGTTCTAAAATCAGCCACTTTTCGAAAGATGTCTAGTTCTTTCAATTGGAGGGTGGGATTAGCAGCCAAGATCTAGGTGTTAGATGCGCTCTTTGTTATTGAGGTATCCTTTCTAGAGCCTTTCCACTGACAGAGCAGGGAAATATATGTGTATGTGCTATCTAATTCCAACTGATAGACAAACAGAATCTGGATCTGCTTTTCTAAAGTTTAATACTGGCAAAGGAACTGCTCAGTCATTTCAAATCCTATTTAAGGAGAACTATTTGTTTTTCTCTTACCTCAACCTTTAGCTTCAACAAGACAATATGGGAACAGAAATTCTCCTAGATACATGAAAGAATGTGTGGAAAAAGTATCTTTTTTACACATGTAAGGACTGACTGACTCTCCCATTCCTGTCCATCAGCCCACACAAATGATGGCTGCTTTGTAGAAAACCTTTACTTTTGAATCTCAGTGTTTTCTCTCAGAAAAACACAAACTGTTATACTGAAGTTACTTCCCCGGATTCTACATATGACCTACCTGAGAGAAGATAGTGAAGACTGAGGTCAATTGCTCTGGAAATCTGTTATGTTGTCTTTTCTCCTCAGTCATATAGTACAGGTGAGAAGCCCTTTAAATTCTCTATGAGTGAGATGCTTGATGGGCACATGCCAGATGGCCTAAGGCAGATGGGACATGAAAACATTCTGTGTTCTACCTGGAGGCTTTGAAGTACCCCACATGAGATGCTTGCTGATAAATTTTCATAGATCTTCCCTCAGAAGGAAGTTAGAAAAAAATTGACCTGAAAAACCCAGAAGTATGGACGAAAAAAAGTATTAAGAGTGATTATAAATCTTAAGACACAGAAGAGATGAGAAAGCTTTCCAAGCAAGTCCAAGCAAGTGGCATAGAAATATTTTAAAAAGAAAAAGAGTTTTGGGAGCTTCCATTAGGCATGGGGATAACTTTTTAGAAGTTTTCTAAGCTAGAGGCCATGTTAGACTCAATTGGAGTTTTTTCCTTTTGTATGTTAGCATTTTATCAGATAATTGTGATTATGTTAATATTTTATTATCAGATAATTTAAATGAGTTTATAAAATGTCTAGAAACATATTCTCTATAATAAGATAATGTTTTCTATAGCTAGCTGTTTAACTATGCAATTTTTAATATCAAAAATTTCTAGAAAACTATCTTTGTTTTGTATTATCTTGGACCATTTTGTTCAGTTGCAAGCTTTATCATTAGGAATCAAAATAAAATTGTACAGCAAGTTAACACAGTCACAATTTTCATCTTTTATACTTTTAAGCATTTCCATAGACAAACATATATATCCCTCTTTCTTCAAATATTGCGAATATGAAGAAATTATTCTACCTGATTGAATTAATTGTTGGATATTTTGGTTTTTGCCAAATAACAATTTTAAGATACAAAGATGATTTACAAAATACCTTAACATAAAATCTACTTTTTCAAATTTACCATTTTATGGAAGTTTGTGAAAAGTTCAAATTTTCTCCAACCTTGTCCTGAGGATATGTATATAGTAGAACCTTCATAACTGTGGAAGTTAACCATTTGACCTCCCTACATTGATCACCCCTTATGTTGACCTAATTTTCATAGAACAGACATACACCATGTGTATATATCAGTACAATAGCCCTGATTCCTTATATTGACCACCTTTATAGGTTGATCACCTCCGTATTTTGACCAGTTTTTTATAGTCCCTTGGGTAGCCAACTGACAGAAATTCTACTGTGTGGGGGTTAGGGTGGGAGACGGAGATATGAATTAACCATGGATGAACCAAGTCTTCAAGATGGATCCTGAGTGACTAATGAAGACTTGATGTAAAATAGAACCAAGTGACTATTTTCTGACTAGAGACCACGTACTTGGTCTGCATTGTTGGAAAACTCACATGCTTATGTAACTTGAGGATTTTCATAGCTGTCTGTTTCATATAACCAGAACCAAAAACTACTGGAAAATTTAATTTTGCCACCTGAACCTAAGTAAACTAATTAGAACTATATAAGTTTGTAGCTCCCATTTGCACAGCTGATAAGAGAGAGTGAAAACTTTCTCTACAAAAGAAAACCCCTATTCTTGAATGTTCTCTTGAAGTGGATCTTTGTTTTATACTGATGGCTGCATGTCCTCAGTTCACAAACTATTTGCTAGAATAAAGCCTCTTTTCATGTTTTGAAAAAAAAAATTTCAGCATATTTGTGGGCATTCTTTGGTGTCAGAAGTGGGATTCAAAGCCACCGCTGAACCTCTTTTCAGCACCATCCTGAACCAATACATTGGTGCCTGAAAGAGCCCCTTCAACTCAGTTGTCTTCTCAGTTGCACTAGAAGGCCTCAGGAAAGTCCTCTTAAATCTAGACCTCCCAAGCTTTCTTGTTGAGGTCTCAGGGACTTTTACTTCAGGGAGAAAACTTCTTCATTTACTTGATTAACCTAGTCCATAAAATGTCGTGAGACTGCTCATAATTAAATCTCATAAGAAGTGGTAGCTTTGTTAGGTAAGTTGAATGGATAACCAAGTTCTAAAATTTTCTTATCAACCACCTTCTGGAACTCTTGCTGGCATTATGAGCAAAATTTGTGGTCCAGAAAGTTGTAATTTGCAAGTTGAAATACTTCTGGACAAAAATCATCTAGGATTATCTTAAAGTTTACTGGCCAAAAGGGAGCTTCTTTGAAATTCTAAAGCTTGTCTGTGTGTACAATTAGAATAAAGAAAATACTCAGTCTCCCACAGGCAATGGGAGGCCTTCTTTAATTGGTATTTTGAAAGTTC
>CAUYQV010066956.1:0-15558 GCA_963574575.1 Galagoides demidoff
ATCACAGCTCATAGCAACCTCCAACTCCTGGGCTCAAGCGAGTCTCCTGCCTCCGCCTCCCAAGTAGCTGGGACCACAGGCGCCCACCACAACGCCCGGCCATTTTTTGGTTGCAGCCATCATTGTTGTTTGGCGGGCCCGAGCTGGGGATTTGAACCCGCCACATTAGGTGTATGTGGCTGGCGCCTTAGCCGATTGAGCCACAGGTGCCGAGCCACCCCTACAAAATATTAAACTAGTTTGGTGTGGTGGTGTGGATTTATAGTCCCAGCTACTTGGGATGCAGGAGGTTGAGGCAGGAGGACTATGATCGTTCCACTGCACTCCAGCCTGGGTAACAAACAACAACAACAACAAAAAAAAACACAAACCACAAGCACAGACACAAGAGCCTTGCTGCCTGGCTTCAAATTCCAATTGTGCCACTCTGTGACCTTGGGGAAATTACTTCATCAATGTAGAGAACAGTTTGGTCATCTGTGAAATTACGATTGAAAGAGTTACTATTGTTCAATTAAAATAGACCTCCACTTTATATAATGTACTTGGTACTTAGTACTCTTCAAAACTGTGAAGGTTATGAAAAACAAGGAAGGACCAAAAAACAGCCACAGATCAGAGAAGACAAACAAGACAGATGACTAAATACAGTGTGATATTTCAGATTGGATCCTGGAACATGAAACAAAGGATATTAGTATAAAAACCGGTGAAACTGGGGCAGCACCTGTAGCTCAGTGGGTAGGGCACTGGCCATATACACTCAGGCTGGTGGGTTGGCACTTGGCCAAGGCCAGCTGAGCAACAATGACAACTGCAACAAAAATAGCTGGGCGTTGTGGCAGCCTATAGTCCCAGCTACTTGGGAGGCTGAGGCAAGAGAATTGCTTGAGACCAAGAGTTTGAGTTTGCTGTGAGCTGTGACGCCATGGCAACCTACGCAGGGCGACAGCTTAAGACTCTGTCTCAAAAAACAAACAAAAAACAGTGAAATACTAATAAAGCCATATGGAATTTACTGTTCTGTTGGTTTTTCAGTTGTGACCAACGTACGACAATATAAGATAGTACCATTCAGGAAAGTTGAATCATGAGTATGTGGGAACTCTGTATTATCTTTGTAACTTTCTGTAAATATAAAAATATTCCACAGTAAAACTTCTTCTAAAAACAAAAAACTTTCCCTTAGCTGACTCCTATACAGTCCCTCAAACACTATGCTTGTTCTACTCTCAGAGGTTGTTCCCTTCATCAAGAATATTCAACTGTAGTCCCAGCTACTCGGGAGGCTGAGGCAGGAGACTCACTTGAGCCCAGAAGTTGGAGGTTGCTGTGAGCTGTGATGCCACTGCACTCTACCCAGGGGACAACTTGAGGCTCTGTCTAAAAAAAGAAAAAGAATATTCAACTGGGGCCGTGCCTATGGCCCAGTGGATAGGACGCTGGCCCCATATACTGAGGGTAGTGGGTTTGAACTTGGCCCTGGCCAGCTAAAACAGCAGTGATAACTGCAACAAAAATAGCCGGGCGTTGTGGTGGGCGGTTGCTGTGAGCTGTGATGCCACAGCACTCTACTGAGGGTGACAAACTGAGATTGTCTCAAAAAAAAAGAAGAATAATATTCAGCTGTTGTTCTGGCACCTTCCACAACAGCCTTTCATGACCACTTTACCTAAAATATCCCCTGGCCCTGATTTCACATCTTCAGATACTTATTCTTATAGAAAATGTACTTTTTATGTCTCATCCGTCTTCCTCAGCATACAAGTCCCTGAGAGTAGGGTCTGCATCTGTCTTGTCCCCAGTGCACAGGCTAGAACCCAGCACGTAGCAAGCACTAAATAACTATTTCTTAAATGACTGGATATAAGAAAGATAATGCTTCTCAATAAATAATGCCACGACTGGCTCTGCGCCCATAGCACAGTGGTTACAGTGCCAACTGCATACACCTACGCTGCCGGGTTCGAACCTGGCCCAGGCCAGCTAAACAACGATGACAACTGCAACAACAACAAATAGCTGGGTGCTGTGGTGGGCGCCTGTAGTCCCAGCTACTCGGGAGGCTGAGGCAAGAGAATCGTTTAAGCCCAAGAGTTTGAGGTTGCTGTGAGCTGTGATGCCACAGCGCTCTACCAAGGGCGACATAGTAAGACACTGTCTCAAAAAAAAAAAATACTACAACTACCAACAACAACAATTTGTAAATCTCATTTACTCAGGCTAGTTGCAGTACAGGCTCTGTGTCTACTACTTTACACCTGTGATATCACAAAAACCTGTATGGTAACATTAGCCCCATTTCTCAGATGGAGAAACTGAGGAGTAGAGACTAGGCCGACCTAGGGTCCAGTCAGAGACAGGGCAGAGTGGAATCGAGGAGGGCAGGGGGGAGAGAGAGCGAGAAAGAGAAAGAAGGTGACCCTAGACTCCTGGATTTCAGAGAAGAAGGAGCCCACGGGTCTGAGGGAGGAGGGTCTGGGTCTTGGGATAGTGATGGGAGTACGCTCAAAATCCCGGGCTTAAGCCCATCCGGGTTTCTGCAGCCTACTCTCCTTCTGCAGCTGCGCACTCCCTGAATCCACCCTGTTTCCGATCTGGCCAAAGCCCCGCCCCCTGTCTTCCTGGGTCTTTCCCCCACTTTCCAGGGGCCTGGAAGGTTCTGGGGAAATTGCTAGAAGAGACCTCAGGGACCCTTCTAAAGATGGAACAGCTAAAGGATGGGGCTGGGCCAGAAGGGTAAGAAAAACAAGGACCTCCTGAGGGGGGGACGGAGACCCAACCAGAGGAAGGGGACCCAAAACCTTATAGGGAGAGCGTTGAACAGACCCAGAGAGAGTATCAGAAAAAAAAAAAAAAAGGTCGCTCAGGTATCATTACGTAGAAACAGAATCTTAGAGGATCTTGGTGACAGAGTTGAGTGAGATACTTAGAAATAGGGAGAGAATTAGAAACAGATACTCATTGGTAAAACGGAGAAATGTCTAAAAATGAACCAGTAGGCTAGGCACCGTCCATATTTCAGTAGTTATGGCGCCAGCCACATGCACCTAGGCTGGTGGATTCGAGCCCAGGCCAGCTAAACAACAATGACAACTGCAACAAAAAAAATAACCGGGCGTTGTGGCGGGCGCCTGTAGTCCCAGCTACCTGGGAGGCTGAGGCAAAAGAATCACTTGAGCACAAGAGTTTGAGGTTGCTGTGAGCTGTGATGGTCCAGTACTCTACTGAGGGCGACATAGTGAGACTCTGTCTCAAAAAAAAAAAAAAGTAAATAAATAAATAAAGAAGAACCAGGAGACTTGAAGATGCCAGAGACAGCCACAGGGGCAGAAAAATGATACCTGTCCACAGTTTTTGAGCACTTACCAGTCCCAGCACTGTTATACGTACCAGTGATACCACTGAAAGCCATCTTTGGATTTGAAAAAGGTTCAGGATGGGAAAATGACTTCCCAAAGACAACAGGAATTGAACCTGAGTTCTCTCTGATACTGAAGTTAATGGCAGAGTTGCCTGTCTGTAAAGAGACATGGGTGAAAATAGAGAAAGACATGGAGGGGGTGAAGAAGTCCAAGATGGAAAGGGTGAGGATGGAGAGAGAAGACTCGTGGCAGAAGCACAGGACAGCCAGTAGCGGTAAAGAGAGAAATACAGAGATGGTAAGACCCACTGACCTGTCTTGCTGTCTGTCATTGTAGGAACAACCTGACCCTGCCATCAGCTGGGACTGAGTCGTGGCCCTCTGCACCCATCCCAGCCCTGCCACCCCCGTTCCTGAGCGCCCCAGATCCTGCCCATCTGGGGCTCCCTGAGAGCCTAGCCTCTGTTACTGTGCCAGTCCGGCTGGACACCCTCTCCTGCCTCCTACACAGTGCCCTGCTGGGGGCTTATAATTTCCAGCAGTCCATGCCCTCCTGCCCCTGCTGCCCCCAGGCATGGCACACCCAACCAGGCACAGCCCGGAGGCCTCCCAGAGGACGTGGGGGTTGGGAAGTCCGACGTAGGCCAGGCTGTGGCCAGGGCCAGCAGCGATGGAGCCCTGGAAGAGCTGAACAGTGGGATAGGGTCTGGGCAGAGGCCCCTGGGGCTGGCCCCAGGACCCCACCTGAAATGCCATTGACACTGCCCACCCAGGGTGGGAAGAAGGAAGCCCAAGGTCTGGAACCACCCCCGGACACACCACCTGCCTCAGAAGACTGGGAGACGGAGTACTAGGATGCTGGAGGGCCCAGGACCCGGGACTCCAGTTACCCAGGGGATTTTCCTGGAGCCCATAGTGACCTTAGTCCTGTCCAAGATTCCCCAAGAAACATCCTTTTCTTATCCTTGCCCTCTTCCCCAAACCATGGCCTCACAAGTAGGTCCTTTGACTCACCTGATAAGCCTGACCTAAGTCATCTGACTCAGGATCTTATAGCCAGGAGAAAACTCTGAGCCTCACACCAATGCCCTAGCCCATGCTTGTCCCCCTTATAGCCTCAACCCAGTCCCAGTGCCACCCCCAGCAACAACTACAGTCTTGACCTCCGACCTTGTTTCTAACCCCAAAGCCACTGCCTTCTGCTTGTCCAGCCTAGCCCCATCCCACTCTCTGCACCAAATCCCAAGCCCATTCACCCCATCCTAGTCCCAGACCCTCCTGCACCTCAGCCCTACCCAGTCCTTGTCTTTAACTTCTCCTAAACTTCAGCCTCGTATAGCCCATCCTCAACCCCCTTCTTATCACAACCTCTGTGTGACATCCCATGATGCCACCCCACAACCCCATTGGCCCAATGTGTCCAGATGCCTGTTGTACCTCACCCTATTTCCTGCTCTTCAGGTGGGAAGCCTGGTTGAACAATAAATGCTGGCTGTCCCTCTATCTCCTGTGTCTGTGTTTGCTTACATGGTGGGGCTGTGAGCAAGGCTTGTGCAAAGGTGTAGGATCTGGGAGGGTCACAGAGGGAGGTCAGGGAGCCAGGGGCTGGGGGCAGGGAGCCACCAGATTCCTGCTTCAGCGAATTCCACTGAGGGCCTCTGCCACCGCTGCACTTCTGCTTACTGGAAGCTGCTGGGCCACAGGGCCATTGTGTGGGGAGGCTTAAGGGATTTGGGGGACCCAAGGGGCAGAGAGGCTGGCAGCCTGGCTCAGCTCAGTCTGCACAGAGGGGCCGAGGCAGAAGAAGGGCTTGGGGCAGGCTCTGCTATTCAGGTAGGCACCAGGCATGGGACCTGCAGCCCACCTTCCCGAGGGCCCTGGGGTCTGGACTCCTTTCCGCTCCTTTTGGCTCCTTCCAGCTCCTTCCTCTCCCAGGGACCTGGTGGCCCAGTCTCTGGTCCCCTCCTCACCTAGGACTCAGGAAACCAGGACCATTCCTTGCTCAGAACCTAGAAGTCCAACTCCCCAGGCCCTCCTCTCTTAGACCCAGGGGTCCGGGCCTCCAGGCCCTCTCCCCATTACCTAGGGGTTAGGTGTTCAGCTCTGTTTCCCAGGAACCGGGGTTCCCACTCCACCAGCCTCTTCCTTTCCCAGGACCCAGGAATCCAGCTCCCAACCCTTTCTCTCCCCTTCCCCACAGATCACCATGTACAGCTTCATGGGTGGTGGCCTCTTCTGTGCCTGGGTGGGGACCATTCTCCTGGTGGTGGCCACGGCAACAGACCACTGGATGCAGTACCGGCTGTCGGGGTCCTTTGCCCACCAGGGCCTGTGGCGGTACTGCCTGGGCAGCAAGTGCTACCTGCAGACAGAGAGCATCGGTGAGCCCCATGGGTCTAGGCTGGGCCTGGGGCCATAGCCCCTGCAGGGCAGACTCTCAGGGCCCAAGGGCCACCTGTAGCCCAGACACAAAGCCCTGTGGCTCAGAGAGGAAAAGGGACCAACCAGTCTGAGGTCACTCAGCGTGGGAGGGGCAGAACTGGGATCTTAGGGTTGTTTCCTAGTTGCAATTACAGGGTGTTCTGCTTTAGAGGTTAGGCTGAGAGAGGTGGCATTTCCTGGCACACAGGAGGTGTCAGGCATAGCAGTTGGGGCTGGGCTGCCAGAGCAGCATTTTCTAAATATCTACTGTGGACCAGGAGTTATATTAGATACTGGGGCGTACAGAAGCAATATGGGCCCTAAGTTTGCTAAATACTGGGTGAAGTATATTTTTACTGCTTAACTATGTGCCAAGCCGGGGGGGGGGGGGGAGTGTGCCTGTGGCTTATTGGGTCAGGCTGGCCCCATATAACGAGGATGGTGGGTTCAACCCCAGCCCCAGCCAAATTGCAACAAAAAATAGCCGGGCGCTGTGGCCAGCGCCTGTGGTCCCAGCTACTCGGGAGGCTGAGGCAAGAGAATCGCCCAGGAGTTGGAGGTTTCTGTGAGCTATGACACCACAGCACTCTACCAAGTGTGATAAAGTGAGACTCTGTCTCTACAAAAAAAAAAAAAAAAAACTATGTACCAAGCTGTGTTATATACATACCTAGAGAAAGATACATAGTGATATATAGCATATTCCATGATATATGTCATACATATTAAAGAATTTATAATATATACTATATTATGTATAATATAGCACACTAAATATTACATGATGAATTAATAATAATATATAATATATTGTGCATTATATCTCACACTAAATATTACATAATATATTAATAATATATAATATAGTATATATAACATATTCTATTATGCTATATATTGTATAATAAATTAACATATGTGCAATATATTTTATAACACACATATAATACATTAATAAATTAATAATATATAATATTGACCAGGCATGGTGATTCAGACCTATAATCCCAACACTCCGGGAGGCTCTGGATTGAGGATTGCTTGACCTCAGTAGTTCAAGACTAGCTTGAGCAAGAGGAAGACTCTGTCTTTACTAAAAATAAAATATATATAATATATTTCATATTACTGCTACTAGTAGTCATAACAATAAAATGCGACATTTTATTTGTGTGCTTACCATGCCTGATATGCTATTATAAGCACTTTACATGGATTAATTCTATTCCATCTTTCAACAACACTAAGGGGGCAGTTTGATGAAGACAACGTGAGATTTGATTTCAAAATTCAAACATTCTCTTGGAGGGGTTAAGAAGAGCTACTCCCCCTCACTGAGCCCTGAGTGTGACAGGCATATGCAGGGACCTCCCCAGCCCCATCCCACTGAACCAGCCCCAAGAGAGGAGGTATGAAGCTCATTTGCTGGAACAGTGGACTGAGGCAGAGAGAAGTGGAAAGGCTTGTCCTGAGCAGATCCCAGACGCCTGACTTCACCCATTCTTCTCAGTTCCAGCAGTCTCATTTATGACATTTCTACCATTTCTCCTGTTTCAGACTGAGAATGCCCCAAGGGACAGATCAGTTCCATATCTTATCTCTGCTGAGGGAGAGTGAGGGAGGCTTGGTAAAGATCTTTGATTCATTCAACATGCTTGGGACCACAAAAAAAATGAACACCTCAGGGACATGCCTCACCCTTGGGTATTTGTCAAAACAGCTGGGTTAACTTGCTCATGAACTGTGGCTTGCTCACCAAAATTAAAGCAGGAGTCCTTAGCTTGATTGTCAGGGGCGAAGCCCAACTGCCAATGTGTTTTGTTGGATCTTCCCAGTATTTTTAAAGTTTCTGAATGAGTTGCCAATATTAAAAAATCAGGAGATTTGAAGCTCTTTTTGAAAAAAAAAAAAAAAGCCAGCCAAGCATGTTGGCTCAGGGCTGTAATTCTAGCATTTTAGGAGGCTAAGGTAGGAGGAATGCTTGAGGCTATGAGTTCAAGACCAGCCTGAGCAAGAGAGAGATCCCATCTCTATAAGAAGAGAAAAGAAAGAAAGAGAGAAAAGGAAAGAAGGAAGGAAGGATCGTGTGTGGTATTGCATACCTGTAATCTTAGCACTCTGGGAGGCCAAGGTGGGAGGATTGCTTGTGTTCAGGAGCAGAGACCAGCCTGAACAAGAGCAAGATCTGACTCTATTATAAATAGAAAAATTAGCTGGGCATTGTGGTGGGCACCTGTAGTCCCAGATACTTAGGGAGGCTGAATCAGGAGGATCACTTGAGCCCAGCAGTTTGAAGTTGTTGTGAGCTATGATGATGCCACTGTACTCTAGCCTGTGTAATATAGTGAGACCTTGCCACAAAAAAAAAAAAAAAAAAAAAAAAAAAGCCAGCCCAGAGGCCTATAATTGAGACCAGCCTGAGCCAGACTGAGTCCCCTCTCTTAAAAAAAAGAAAAAAATAGCTGGGCATTATGGTGGGCGCCTATAGTCCTACCTACTCAGGAGGCTGAGAAGTCTCAGGAGGCTCTTTTTTTTTTTGCAGTTTTTGGCCAGGGTTGGGTTTGAACCTGCCACTGCCACTTCCAGTATATGGGGCCGGTGCCCTCCTCCTTTGAGCCACAGGCGCCCCCACCCCTTTTTTTTTTTGGAGACAGAGTCTTACCTTGTCACCCTCGGGAGAGTGCTGTGGTGTCATACCTCACAGCAACCTCTAACTCTTGGACTCAAGCAATTCTCTTGCCTCAGCCTCTCAAGTAAGTGAGACTACAGGCTCCCACCACAATGCCTGGCTATGAGGTCTCTCTCTGGCGCAGGCTGGTCTCAAACCTGTAAGCTCAGGCAATCTATCCGTCTCAGTCTCCCAGAGTGCTAGGATTATAGGTGTGAGCCACTAAGCTGTCTCAAAAAAAAAAAAAATAGCTGGGTGTTGTGGTGGGCACCTGTAGTTCCAGCTACTTGAGAGGCTGAGGCAAGAGGATCACTTAAACCCAAGAGTTTGAGGTTGTTGTGAACTATGATGCCATAGCATTATACTGAGGGTGACCAAGTGACATTCTGTCTCAAAAAAAAAAAGAAAAAAAGAAAAAAGAAAGTACCACAAACGGGGTGGCTTAAACAACAGAAATGTTTTGTTTCACAGCTATGGAGGCCAGAAGTCCAATATCAAGGTGTTGGCAGGAATTAAAAAGATTGATTCCTTTTGAGGGCTGCGAGGGAAAATCTTCCTCTTTCGTGTCTGTTCCACCCCTGGCTTCTGGTGATTTGCTGACAACTTTCAGTGTTCCTTGGCTGGAAGGTCCATCACCTCTATTTCTACCTTCATTGCAGAGCTTCCTCTTTCTTTGTGTGTGTATTTCCACATTTCCTCTTTCTCCATAAGGACACCAGTCCCTGATTAGAAACCCACCCTACCACAGCACCTCACCAATAACATTAACACTGACCTTATTTCCAAATAATGTACCATTCTGAGGCACTGGGGGTTACAACTTCAACACACAAATATGGAGGACAAGGGGACATAATTTGACCTGTAATAACATCCATGAAGAAACAGCCAGGGATTTCTCTCAGCCTCACCCAAAACACTGCAAAGATTCTAGGCTTTTTACTTTTCTTTTTTCTTGTCTCTGTTTCTGTCTCTCTCTTTTTTTTGAGACAGAGTTTCACTCTGTCACCTTGGGTAGAGTGCTGTGGTATCATGGCTCATATGGCTCACAGCAACCTCAAATTCCTAGGCTCAAGCCATCCTCTTGCCTTGGCCTCCCGAATGGCTGGGACTACAAGCACCTACCACAATGCCTGGCTAGTTTTTCTAGTTTTAGTAGAGACTGAGTCTCACTCTTGCTCAATCTGGCTTTTTACTTTTCCATAGGAGCATCCAAGTTCTGTCTGAGGAGTTCAATTGTCCTGGGTGCTCCAAGAGACCAGGAGAGCCAAGCAGTTAAGAGTGTGGGCGTTGGAGTTAGGGTTTCAACTCTGCCCTGCTTCTAATTATGGCACCTTGGGCAAGTCACTTTACTTCTCTGAGCCCCAGTTTCATCACCTGTAAAATATGAATTAAAATAGTGCTTAGGTTTGAGACTAGCCTGAGTAAGAGGGAGACCCTCTGTCTACTACAAATAGAAAAACTTGCAGCAAGAAGATCACTTGAGCCCAAGAGGTGGAGGTTGCTGTGAGCTGTGATGATGCCATGGCACTCTTCCCAGGGCAAAAGCTTGAGACTCTGTCTCCAAAAAAGCTATAAATAAATAATAAAATAGTACTTAGAGCATAGGGCTGGTATAAGAAATAAATAAGATCCTATTTGGGAGATAAGCCTGGCACATGGGTGGCAGTTGCTAAGTGGAGGATGAGATTCTGATTCTTATTCCCACAGCATCTTGTAAGGGCCTGTCCTGGATGGAGCACAGAAGAGTGGTCCACTGCTCACCATTCCTTCATCCAACATGTTTACTGAACACCTATTATGTGCTAGGGGCTGGGTGCTGGGGATACAGCAGTGAAAGAGGTTAAAAGGGCCTTGTCCTCACAGAGCTGAGAATTTAGAGGGAAGAGGCAGAAATTTTAAGTAAATTAAAAACAAACAGGATGTTTTCAGGTAAAAGTGGTATGAAGGAAATGGAAGAGAACAGTGAATGAGAGGATAGTGACTACCAAGAGGATATAAGGAATCAGTATTCATTTATTCATTTACTTATTCACTCAACAAACATTCTTCCCAGTGGTTCTCAACCTTCCTAATGCTGCGGCCCTTTAATACAGTTCCTGTAGGTCAGGACCCACGGGTTGAGAACAGCTGTTCTAGGCCAATGTGCAAACCAAACCTGTGGTAAGGATGTTCATGAGACTCTGTCCTCAGGGTGTGATCAGGCTGGGGTTAGACAAGCAGAATCACCACCCCAAGTAAGTGGGGGTGGGGGAGAAGATGATGCCTGTGGGGTTGAGTGATACTTCCTAGAGGTGAGGTCTTGGCAGATGGGTTTTGGAGGATGAGTAGGAGTTTGTCAGGTGAAAATGAAGGCATTTGCAAAGGTGTGAGGGAGGAACTGGGTCAAAGATATCAAGAAGGCCAAGGCATTTTCATCCCAGAAGCAGCAGCTTTCCTCACTGAGAGCAGGGAAGGCATGGGCGTGACTGTGGGGTGCTCTCACAGCATACTGGAATGCCACCCGGGCCTTCATGATCCTGTCTGCCCTGTGCGCCACCTCTGGCATCATCATGGGCATCCTGGCCTTCGCTCAGCAGCCCACCTTCACTCGCCTGTCCCGGCCCTTCTCTGCCGGCATCATGTTCTTTGCCTCAAGTGAGTGGGCCCACCCTTCCCTGCCCCTCCTCACTCCCATCTCCAACCCCATCCACCCTACCCCCACTCTCACTCCCTAAGCCTCTTCACTCTCAATTCCATCCCCATTCCCCAAACCAACCTGGGAACTATTTCTAGACCCAGCTTATTCTGACACCAGCTGGCAGACAATTTAATTCTGGCCCTAACACTCCCCCCACACACTTCTGCAATTAATGTCAGACTCCACAGGATAAGGGCACTGTCCCCAGTAAGACTGCCCCCATCTCAGAAGCTACAAGTGGGGTCTCTGGGTTACTCACAGTTTTGATCAACTGGCTACAAATTTAGGAATTCCTAAGACTCACCCAAGTTCAAGACTTTGCTGGAACAATTTGTAGAATTCATAGAACTCAGGAGAGTGCTATACTTGCAATGACAATTTTATTACAGAGAACACAACTTGGGACCAGGCAAATAAATGGGGAGATCCTTGGGAGGGCCCCGAGCACAGAACTTCTGTGTCTTCTCCCTATGGAATTAGGGGTCACCCTCTCAGCTCATAAATGTGTTCACCAACAGGAAGCTCCATGAGCTTCTGTGTCTGGAGTTTTTATAGGAGTTTCATCACATAGGTATAATTGACCAAATCATTAGCTATTGACTGAACTCAATCTCCAGCTTCCCTCTGCTCCCCCAAGGTTGAGGTTGGGTAGATATCAAGTAGCTAAAAGGCCCAACCCTCTAATGACATGGCAGGTGTTTCTAGTGGCCAGTCCTTCCCCTGAGTTACCTCATTGCATGAGCATGAACTCAGGTGTGGTCCAAGACTCAAGAATAACAAAGATACTCCTACCACACAGGAAATTCGAAGCATTCAGAGTCTCCCAGGAACCAGTGTCAATGACCATTCAAAGTCTTTATTGTAGAGCACAACCCTACCCCATCCCCACCCAACCTTACCCCATAATCATCTTTACTCCCACTTCCAACTCAACACCCCGCTTTCTCCTCCCCCTGCTCCCCACCCCACTCACCCAACTCCTACCCCTTTTCCCAATCTCACCCAATACACCATCCCTGTATCCACCCACACCCTCCCACCTTCTCTCCCCAGCCCTTTTTGTCTTGTTGGCCTTGGCCATTTACACTGGAGTCACAGTCAGCTTCCTGGGCCGCCGCTTTGGGGACTGGCGCTTTTCCTGGTCTTACATCCTGGGCTGGGTAGCCCTGCTTATGACCTTCTTTGCAGGTACTGGGGCCGAGGGAAGTTCAGTGTCCCAGGGCAGGGTAGGCAGCATTAAGGGGAGATCCTATTCGGTGGACCACATGGATCCCACAGCACTGGGGTGGGAGGCAGACCCCAGGCCTGAGGAGGCCCTGTACGTGGCACCTGGGGAGAAAGGGGGTGTGGTGCAGGGGTCTCTTGGTGGGGGAAAGGCTCTGGGGGACCAATTTTGATCTCTTCTCGTGCAGGGATTTTCTACATGTGTAGCTACAGGATGCATGAATGCCGGCGCCTGTCTACTCCTCGCTGAGCCCTGATTAATCCCCCAACTTCATCTGGAAGTTAAAATGAGGTCACCGGAGAGGAGGGGGAGGGTCTAAAGGCCTGAAATCCTGGTTTCTGGGGGCATGAGGGGGCTCGGTCCTGGACACTAGGTGGGGCCCCTGACTCCTGTGTCCTAAGCGGGAAGGAAGAAGAATGAGGCCTGGCAGGAGGGAGTTGAGGAGACCCTAAGTCTCCATCTACCAGGCAAGTTGTTAGAAAAATGAAATACCCATTAGAGCAATGTTTTGGGGTCAAATAAAACTGATGTGAAACTACTAAAGGATGAATCTTTGAGGGATTGGGGTGAGGAGGGAGAGGTGTGAGTATGGGGAGTGGTGCCATATTTTGGAGGCCCGACCTTTCTAGTTCCAGGAGGGATGAGAACAGGAATTATTAATAATCCCAGAGCCCCTATGCAGGAGTTAACCAAAGTTCACCTTCCAGGAGACTGATGCCTAGGATCACAAGATAAATGAAAAGATCTCTGAAAAAAAGAAGTCCTACCCCACCCCCCACCATCTCCACTTGGCTCTCCTTAACCTCCTCTCCCCTCCCAGAATGGGCCCCCCGGCTAGAAGCCCCAGAGCTCCAGCCTTTACTTCCTGCACCTGCCGTTTCATGCACCACTCATGACCATGACCTTCTCTTCATTCACTCATTAACAGGGCATTCGATATACTGATGCAGCTGCTGAGATTTACTGATGTCTATCAAAATAAGACTTTTTGCAAAGCTGGTTATAATGATAAGGATATTTATTGCAGCTTATGCTAGTAACTTATGTTAACAGAGGCTTATTCTCTAAAACACTATCTATTGGGGTCTCCTCAAACAACAATAATACTATCATTATTATTGAGGTTTCCTCTAATAATAAATAATATAGATTTTCTCTAATAATAATGGCAATTGGAGCCTTCCCTAATAATTTATTGAGGCCTATTTATTTAATTATTATTATTTTTTTCTATTTTGAGACAGAGTCTTACTACGTTGCCCTTGTTAGAGTGCTGTGGCATCACAGCAACTTCAAACTCTTGGTCTTAAGCGGTTCTCTTGCCTCAGCCTCCCAAGTAGCTGGGACTACAGGCGCCTGCCACAATGCCCGGCTATTTTTTGATTGCAGTTGTCATTGTTGTTTAGCAGGCCCAGGACAGCCCCAACCTCGCCACCTTCAGTGTATGTGGCTGGCACCCTATTCACTGAGCCGTGGGCGCCGAGCCCTTTACAACGGCTAATTGCAGTAATCATACTTCCAGGTGCTCACTGTAGCCATAATAATGATATTATAATTATAACTCCAGACTCACAACCTCAACTTACTCGACATTTCCACCTGAAAATAAGAGGAATCTCAAATTTCAAGTCTCAACATAAGTTTCCTATCTCTCTTGCACACACACCCAAGTGCTGTTCTCACGGTCTGTCCCAACTTAGGAAATGGCATCTCCATTTTTATCTAGCCACTGAAGCCAATAACTCTAGAATCATCCTCAGCTTCTTTCCCTTATATCCAACATCTGATCTATCTGCAAATAGTGTTGGCACTACATTAAAGATGTATCCAGAATTTGATGACTCCTTGTTCATCCACAGTCATTGCTCACATGACTTGGTGAGCAGCCTCCTAAGTAGCCTCCCTGCTTCCCCAGCACCCTGCAGTATGTACCCAGAGGGAGTTTTGTTAAAACATAATTCAAATCATCTCACTCCTCTGCTCTAAGCCTCTAGTGCAGTGATTCTCAACCCATGGGTCATGACCCACAGGAACCGTATTCAAGGGTCATGGCATTAGGAAGGTTGAGAACCACTACTCTAGTGGCTCCCCTGTGTGCATGTGTTCTGCCCAAGTTACAAAGTCCCGTCCCCCATAAATTACTCTGAGACTGCTCCAATGCAAAAGGCAAGAGGTGGTTTTATTATCAGACTTGAGTCAGGGCCTTCAACTCTTCCCATCGCAGCAGGAGAGCAGAAGAGCCCCGATTCTAAAATGTAAGGGTTTTAAGGGGTACAGAAAGAAAGAAGGGAGGGGTAGTACTTGTCTTAAGCTGATTGGTCTGGGTAGATGTTGTACAAGGGGGCAAGTTATAGGACGTGTACAGAGTGGAGCGAAGACAAAGAAAAGGGGGGGGGTGATACACTTCTCTGGTATGCAGCTTCTCTAAGTATAGCATAGGGACTAAACACAATGTCCTTGAGATGCAGGTGCAGCCTGAAGCTCTGGGTATGGGCGTTTAGGAGTAGTTAAAATAAAGTCAGTTTTGGCCCTTACACATGGTGCATGGGTGTGGCCACTGATCTGGGGAGACAAGAAGCAGGTTTTAGGCTTGGACCTGGACATGGAGGGGAGATGAAAATGGGCAGGCTAGGTAGGAATTATGGGGTTTGTGGAAAAGAAAGCAGGACTGGGGTTGGAGTCAGATCTAGGATGGGAATGAGGATAGGGTTCAATTTCAGAATGAGGATGGGTGGGGTTTGGACTGGGAGGTGAGATCAAGAATAGGGAGGGAGCCACAAAGAAAGATAGAGACTTTGCCTTCTTCATGTTTACATGGATGGAGCTGGAAAATGTCCCCCTTAGCAAAGTATCTCAAGAATGGAAGAAAAAGTATCCAATGTACTCCACACTATTATGAAACTAATTGTTAGCTATCTTAAGAAAGCTACAATCCAAATGGAGCCCTAGACTACAGGGAAAGGGGGGGGGAGGATGAGTGAAGAGAATGATATTGTGGGGATCACGCCTATGATTTATCCTATTAGGGTACATGTGAATTTGTCTAAAGGTTGAATATAAATGTCTTTTTTTTTTTTTTTTGAGACGGAGCCTCAAGCTATCCCCCTGGGTAGAGTGCCATGGCATCACAGCTCATAGCAACCTCCAACTCCTGGGCTCAAGCGAGTCTCCTGCCTCCGCCTCCCAAGTAGCTGGGACCA
>CAUYQV010066961.1:0-10320 GCA_963574575.1 Galagoides demidoff
CTGGGTAGAGTGCCATGGCATCACAGCTCACAGCAACCTCCAACTCCTGGGCTCAAGCGAATCTCCTGCCTCAGCCTCCCAAGTAGCTGGGACCACAGGCACCCGCCACAACGCCCAGCCATTTTTTGGTTGCAGCCGTCA
Source organism: Galagoides demidoff (assembly GCA_963574575.1). Lineage (NCBI taxonomy): Eukaryota > Metazoa > Chordata > Mammalia > Primates > Galagidae > Galagoides > Galagoides demidoff. The sequence goes on from CAUYQV010066961.1 coordinate 142, forward strand.
TTGTTGTTTGGCGGGCCGGGCTGGGGATAGAACCCGCCACCTTACATGTACATGGCTGGCGCCTTAGCCGATTGAGCCACAGGCACCGAGACAGGCGCCGAGCCGCAGCTATTTCTTTAATGTTCTTTGCAGAACGTTTTGTTCTATGAGACAGGTCTCACATGCATTTGGTAACATTTTATGTTATTTTTCTTCTTCCTGTGGGAAAAATAAAACAATTCTGCCAACATAAAGAGCTCTCTGTGCCAGTGTTGAAACTAAGGAAATGTAACTTATTCTTCTGTAAGCGTCACCAGAATTACTTGTGTATGTGGTAGCATAAACTTGGCCACAAAGTCAGGACGAGGTCTCCCACTCTGCACAACAAAGCAGTGGGGAAAAGCTCAGTAACTTCCATGTGTGCTTGAGGGTCAATTTCCGGTGCACCGTATGAGAGACCCCTGAGTTGATTCCAGAAGTGTGTTTCCATATGTCTACTGGTTGTGACATAGTCCAAAAGTGAGACTTGCTCACTAGAGATTTATTTCTATACAAAAGATCCTCATATTCCTCAAGAAAGAACTCAGACTCACTATGTCTCAGGAAGCATTCTAAAGAAAGGAAGGAGAGCAAAATGAAATGGTCAGAGAGAAGGAAAACCGTACAAATGTAACCTTGCCTCTCAACACCTGACAGCCCCACGATCATAAAACTCATGTCCATCCTGCAATCAATGAGTTTCTTTCCTAGAATTGCAGAGTAATGTGAAGAAGAAACATGAGTAGATGGAAGTGGAAAGCCTTGAAAATGGGAAAGAAAATGGCAAAGGATATTTTCTACTTTTTTACAAGGATTGTTTGATTTTTGATTTGTTTCCAATTTTCTTTTGTTGTACACACATGTATCTGAGGGTGGAGGTACAGGGACGGCTTGTTCCGTCTCATGATCCTGCTTCGGCGGGGTTGCTGCAGTCCAGCAAGGCCGTTGTAAAACTTCCATCACTTGGGGACTGAATACTTTCAGGGCTAGCTCTAAATATTTTATTTTCTTACACTATTATGTTCAGTTTTTCATTTGGTAAAGGAAAATAATAGTCTGACATTTCTTAAAATGTGTAGCTTAATGTACAACTCAACAGAATCCAGAATCATTTGTGTGTGGGCTTGATAAGAGGTGCTGAGCTCTTAGCTTCTCAACCCAACAAATGGTTTTCTTTTTCTATTAAAATTTCTATGATAATTTAGAATTTACAATGATTTGGCAGTTCCCATTTGTGAAAGGCTTTAAGAATCTGATTCTTCCATCAGATGCAAACAATATTTCCGAGCAGATGGGGGGAAAGCTTCTAAATCAAAATAATAACAATAACAAAGCCTATTTTTTGTAATATATGACTGGGAACTAACTCATTTGTCCTTGTACTTTACAATGAAGACATTCTCATCTTTATAGTGAAGATATTCTCTGTTTCAATGTGAATGAACAGTATAAACTATGGCAGGCTGGACATGCAGTCTTCACTCCTGGCACCAAACTCCATGGTGCCACACCAAGCACCCGGTTCTCCTGGCAGTCAGTTCATAAAAAGAGAAAATAGGTCCTCAAAACCACGGTGGAAAGTAACTCTGTGACCAACTCATATTGGCTACTTTGCCTTCTACGATAGGTCCACGTTTATAGCTAATTAAAAAGGCCATTAGCACTGTCTTCACTATTAGAGATATTTCTGCTTTCTGGATTTTTGATTCTTTATTCTTTTTAGGAAAACATCATGCCAGATGCATTAGCATAGTTTGTTTTTTTTTAATAGATGTTAAGAATCATATTTTAAAAATCTTTTACAACTTGTTAGCTGTTCACTAGTCAACAGTGACACTTTTATCAGAGGATTCATTATTTATATGCCATTGGTGGGGAGGGGCAGAGCGAGTGTCTGGATAGAAACCTCCAGCAATGTCCTTATGCGTGGACACCACATTCAGCGACTATCTGTGCGGAAGCAGCGTCCGAAGAACTGAAAAACAAACGTATAGTCATAGCACCTGGTTTCAGTATTATACTAAGGAAAGAAGCCTGGAGAAGGGTGGAAAGACAGTGTTCCATGCCGATGCCAGCCCTCCCCGTCCCCAGCAGCAGCCCCCAGCTGTACCCCGCTAACCATACCCCACCAACAGTACACTCCCAGTGACAACTCCCAGCGGCACCCCACCAACCGCACCTCAGCAGCAGTACCCCTCCCAGTGACAATCCCCAGCAGCACCCCACCAGCAGTACCCTCCCAGTGACGACCCCCAGCAGACCCCTCAGCGGCACCCCACCAACGTGCAGGGGAGAGACAATCTGTGAGCAGGAAGGAGTGAAGTGATCCCGGGACTCCGCACTGGAACTCAGGGCTACCACGGAGAGAGCATTTAGACCAGCCCAGCCAGAGGGAAATTCTCCAGCCTGAAACACAAGTTCTAGGTAGCGCAGGGCCAGCTGACAGAACGCAGCCTGGGGACTGGACTAAACCTAAGGTGGCGCCACAAAGGTTGCAGCCCCGGCAGCTCCTAAGGCTGTGGCTGCTCCAGGCCGCGCTGAGGGCTGAGGGCTGAGGGCTCACAAGACCCAGAGAGACAATAGCAATGGCCAGGCCAGGGCCGGTGTCACCCTCCCCCAGCTCCAGGCAGACTCTCAGAGAGTTGTCATTTTCTTGAAAAAAGGGAAAGGAAGAATTTAGAAGACTTTGTTTTGCAATGTCGGTACCACCTCAGCCACAGTAAAGTAAAATAACCAAGCAGATATCTGAAGCCTCCGTCTAGGCCTACATTCCTGAATAGCATTTCTAGACCCACCCTGGGCCACGGGAAGCATGCTGCAGTGAAGGGAAGGACCCAGTCCCCGCAGGACTCACCACCTGGGCACTAAAGAGCCTTTGGGCTTTGAGTGAACCTGAGGCACAGCCGGGTAGAACTCACCACGGGCTTTAGGTGAGACTAGGAACGTATCAGGTGTGACCCCGTGCTGGTGGCATCCAGGAGACTGGCTCCTTCCTAACTCCAGCATCCCAGCACAGAGTGAGGGAAGAGAATGAGAAATTTCCCTCTGAAGAAAGGAGACTCTCCTGTATCTTACCACTAAGGTGATACCAGGAGGAAACTTCAAGAGTCCCAGCATTACTGGGCTTAGAGGAGCCCCCAGTGCTGTTCTGGCAGCAGTGACCAAAGACTTAGATCGCAACACTTAATTTCCTTTGGGTATCTGCAAAGCCTTCTTAAAAAGGACAGGTTCAAACAAGCCCTACTGTGAAGATGATAGATGAGAAAGAATACCTGACTTCAGTGCCCAGACAGTAATGGACATGCACAGGTATGGGGGAGGTGGTGCTCACAAAAGCTCTTCAATCAGATGAACTAAGGAAAGAGTCACTGACCAGTGCAGGAGTGATGGAGATGGGGGAGCTTTCAAATAAAGAATCTGAAATACCTCTTCTGAGGAAGCTCAGTGAATTCAAGTTTACACAGAGAAGGAATTCAGAAAACTACCCAAAAAATTTTAACAAAAAAAATTGAAATGATAAAAAAAAAGCAGAAATTCAGGAAAGGAAAAATTCCACTGAAACATTGAAAAATGCATCTCAGAGTCTCTTCCTAGCAGAAATGACCGAGCAAAAGAAAGAAAGAATGAGCTCAAAGGCAGGCTATTTGAAAATGCACAGTTAGAAGAGAACAAAATAAAAATTAAAAAAGAATGAAGCACATTTATAAGATCTAGAAAATAGTCTCAAAGAGCATGTCCAACAGTTTTGGGCCTTAAAAGGAGGAGAGAGCGAGCGAGAGGCATTAATATAACAGAGAAAGCTGCAAACCTAGGGAAAGGTAGCAATATTCAGCTCATAGAAGAACACTTATATCTAACACTTGGTGGTGTGTAAGCAGGGAAGTTGTTATTGTTTAAAATACTTGTGTATAAAATGTTTTCTGCAAGCCTCATGGTAATCTCAAATCAAATCACAAACAATAGGAAACAAAATATAAAAAGCAATAAATTAAAACATATTCCCAGAGAAAATTACTTTTAAAAAGGAAGACGGGAAAGAAGGAAAAAAAATAAAAACAAATCAAATAACTACAAGGCATGGTAAGTCCTCACCTATATCTATACTAACATGAAATGTGAATGGCCTTTGCTCTCTAATCAAAACACATAGAATGGCTGAAATGATAAAAATAAGACCAAAGTATGAGAGATCTACAAGAAACTTTACCTATAAAAGTGCACAAAGATTGAAAGCAAAGGGTTGGGAAAGGGATGAAAACAAATAAAAACAAAGCGGGAGTTGCTATACATCTATCAGATAAAATAGATTTCAAGACAAAAACTATAAAAGAGAAAAGATGGTCATTATATTAATGGCAAAGAGGTCAGTTCAGCAAGAGGATATATAAAAATTCTCTCTCTATATGCAACAATCACTGGGGCACCCAGATATAGAAAGCAAATGTTAATGGAGCTAAAAAGATAGATAGATACCAATACAATAATAATCACTGGAGGCCTTAACACCACACTTTCACCACTGGATACATCAACCTGGCAGAAAATCAGGCAAGAAACATTGGGCTTAATCTGCATTACTGACCAAATAGACCTAATAAATATTTACAGAATGTTCCATCCAGCAATTGCAGGAGACATGTTCTGTTTTTCTCATCAGCTCAGGGATCATCCCCAAAGGCAGATGGATGTTATGCAAAAAAACAAGTCTTGAAAATTTTCAAATAATATTGAAATAATATTAAGTATTTTCTCTGACCACAATGGAGTGAAGCTAGAAGTCAATAGAAAGAGGAATACTGGAAAGCAAACAAACGTGGTGACTCAACACCATGCTCCTGAATAACTAGTCGATCAATGAAGGAGTAAGAGAGAAATTTAGAATTCTCTCAAAACAAATAAAAATAAAAACAGCATAGCAAAACCTGTGGGATGCAGCAACAGCAGTAATAAGTGGAAGGTGTATAACAATAAATGCCTATATCAAATGTGTAAAAAAGCTTCAAATAAACAGCCTAATAATGCATCTTAAAGAAGCAGAAAAACAAGGGCAAACCAAACACAGAGTTAATCTTAACAGAAAAATGTAAATTCTATTCTAGAATTAGAGAAATAAAGATCACAACAACCAAAGCAAATAGTCAACTGACACAATGGGAAAGGATATTTGCATATTTTGAATCAAACAAAAGCTTAATAACTAGGATCTATAGAAAACTCAAATTAATTCACATGAAAAAAGCCAACAACCCCATACATCAATGGGGAAGAAAGATGAACAGAACCTACTCTAAAGAAGACAGAGGAACACCTAGCAAACATATGAAAAAATGCTCATCATCCCTAATTATTAGAGAAATGCAGATCAAAACCATCTTGAGATATTATCTAACCCCAAAGAGAATGGCCCACGACACAAAATCTCAAAACTGCAGATGCTGGTGCAGATGTTGCACTAGACTGTTTACTGAAGCTCAATTTACAATTGCCAAAATGTGGAGACAGCCTAAATGCCCTTCAACCCAGGAATGGATTGGCAAGCTGTAGTATATGTATACCATGGAATACTATTCAGCCATTAAAAAAGTGGAGACTTTGCAGCATTTATATTAACCTGGATGGAGGTGGAACACAGTATTTTTAGTGAAGAATCACAGGAATGGAGAAGCACAAATTCTATGTATTCAATTTTGATATGAGGACAACTAATGACAATTAATGACACGGTGGGGGGGTGTGGGAAGGGGAGAGCAGAGAAAGAAGGAAGCATGGGGGTGAGGGAAAGAAAAAAAAGGAAATAGTGACTAATTCTCACATAAGTTGGATGTAATTTTGACCAAAGTACATTATTTGAACAGTAACTTTTGATTCAACTTGTTAATATGTTGTTTAGGATATTGGATCTACACTTATAAGTGAAATATGTCTGTAATTTCTCTTTATAATAATATATTTTTCCAATTTGAATATCAGGTATATCTAGAAGTAGTAGAATTATTTGAAGGATGTCTTCTTTTTCTATTGTCTATAAGATTTGGCAAGATTTATTTTTTGAAATTGTCTTCTATTCTTATTTATAAATATTAATTATTTATTTTTTGAGACTTTGGAAAAAAAAAAAAGAATGAGTATTCCTGGAAATAATTCTCCTCACTATTTAGAGACCTTTTCTTTGGGTTTGTTTTTCTCTCTTACTATTAAAGTTTCCATAATTCCATTAGCTGGCATTTCATGTGGTTTCTTTGTTTTCTTGCTAGAATTTTACCTTTTCATAATTTGAAGTTTACTTATATCTGGGATTGAGCCAGACCTTTGCTGTAAATTATGAAATACGTACTATTCTTTTTGATCATCCATAGTCAAATGCTACGATGTGCTTCCCAGATTCTCACAAATCGCCCAACCCCCTTGAGACTAAAGCACCCCTTCCCTCAGCTACTGGGAGTATTGGTATTTGGCTGCTCTCTACTGAGTTCTTCTCTGGAAATTGCTCCTGGCTAAAGAGAGTCCTCTCATTCAATGTTCATGTTTGGGGGGAGGGAACAGATATCCAAAGATTGGTCATTGCCTCAATTCAATACATCTTTGACAGGCTTTCCCAACTTCAGAGGTTCCTCAAGGGATCAACTGAGATGTTTGTCAGGACTTGGATAGAGTTCAACTTCTTGCTCTGTCTGTCCTGCTTCAGCCTTCCACTCTCCCTGGTTCTCATCTAGACAGCACTGCCTAATGAATACACTTCCTGCATGTACATTTCTATCAGAGTCTGCTTCCCGGGAAACCTACAGTGCATTGTTACCCTGTATGTTATTTAATGCATATTATATTTTGCATGAAAAATATATTTCATTATCCTTGTGCTTGGACGTAAAAATTAACTCGCGTTAAAAAAAAAAAAAAAAAACTAATGCTTTGATTGTGACTAGAGGGAGTAAAGGCAGATCCCACAGGTCTGTATTTCAAGAAGATTTGTACATCATCTTTGCAGCCGTATTGGAAGGAAACTGCCCTCTGATATCATCCTTCCTGGGGGAAATTCAGTTATGAGTTTCCAATAGAACACTTTAAATCTTTAGAAAACAGCCCGTTTTTCTCCAGGGTCCAGTTTTATTCAAGCTCAGTGAAAAGTGTGGGTGAAGGAAAGGAGAGCCGGACTTGGTGGTGATTTTGTTACACTGGTTGCTCCATGCCTAGTACCTCGCCGGTGCAAAGTAGGCACTCAGTAAAAATCTGCACAATGAACAAATGTTAACAATTACGATTAGAGAAGAAAAATTCCAGTTGTAAATATTTGCATCTAATCCTTTCTAGCTTGCTATATATCATTCAAAGCATTGTGTTCTAATACTTACTAAAGCACAAGGCCAATGCATTAAATGTTATTTTGGAAAAAATAAATATAAAATTAAATGGCAAAAAAATAAATGATAAAGAGCATATCAGAAATAAATGAAATTGAAACAAAAAATACAAAAGATCAACAAAACTAAAAGTTAGTTTAAAAAAAGTAAAAAAAATGTTGACATACTCTTACCAGACTAATAACAAAGAGAGAAAAGGTCCAAATAAATAATATTGGAGGTGAAAAGGAGACATTATGACTGATGTTACAGAAATCCAAAGGATTGTTAGGGACTATTGCAACTATGTGCTAGAAAACCTAAAATAAATGAATTAATTTCTGAACATGTACAAGCTACCAGGATTGAACCAGGATGAAATCCAAAATCTGAATTAACCAGTCACAAGTATTGAGATAGAAGTAGGAATGAAAAGTCCCTTATGAAAGAAAATTACAGGAAGAAAATTCAAAGAACTAATGCTAATCCCACTTAAGGTATTTTTAAAAAATTGAGGAGAAGGGAATACTTCCAAGTTCATTCTAAAAGGTCTGTGTCACCTTGATCCAAAACCAGACAAATACACAGCAAAAAGAGAAAACTGTGGGTCATTGCCTCAGATGAACACTGTCTCACCAAAATCTCAGCAAACCAAAGATTATTTATCATGAACAAATGAGATTTGTTTTAGGAATCCACAGATAGTTCAGTGTATGCTAATAAATGTGACACATCATATCAACAGAATAAAGGACAGAAACCATGTGATCATTTCAACAGATACTGACAAAACTTTCAGTAAAATTCCACATTCCTTCATGATAGAGATGCTCAAAAAAGTGGGTATAGAAGGAAATTTCCTCAACATGATAAAAACCATATATGATGGGCCCACAGCTGGCATCAGACTGAATGGAGAAAACCTGAAAATCTTTCCTCTAAGGTATAGAAAAATACATGTATGCCCGCTTTCACTTTTATTCAGCATAATGCTGAAGCATTCACATTGGGAAGGAAGATGTCACTCACCCTGTATGCAGGTGGTATGTTTTTATATCTAGAGAAACCTAAAGATTGCACATGTGCACACACACACAGAGAAACCTAAAGATTGTGTGCACACACACACACATACACACACCCCTTTAGAACTGATAATCACATTCATTAAATTTTGCAGGATACAAAACAGCATAAAAAAAATAGCCCTACTATATGCCAACAGCAAAAAATCTGAAAATGAAACCACAAAAGTAATCCCATTTACAATAGCTACAAATAAATAAATAAATAAACAAAATATCTAGGAATAAACTTAACCAGATAAGTGAAAGATACCTACAGTGAAAACTGTAAAGCACAAGGAAAGAAATAGAAGAGGACCCAAAATGTGGGTAATCCATGATTGTAGACTGGGCAAACCAATATTGTTAACATGTCCACACTACCCAAAGGAATCTATAGATTCAATGGAATTCCCATCAAAATCCAATGACAGGGTTCAAAGGAATATAAAAAGAAAAATTCTAAAATTTAGGTGAAACCACAAAATGCCCAGTATGGCCCAATCCAAAAGAATAAAATAGGAGGATTCACATTACCAAACTTCAATTGTAACACAAAAGTGTGACAACCCAAACAGCATGGTACTGGCATAAAAACAGACACATGGACCAATGGAACAGACAAAAACACACACACCTATGGGAAGCATAACTTTCACAAAGTTGCCAGGAGTATCCACTGGGGAAAGGACAGACTCTTCAATAAATGGTGCTGGGAAACTGGATATCTATATGCAGAAGAATGGAACTCAATGCTTATCTTTTGCCATATACAAAAATCAAACAAAAATTGGTTAAGTACTTGAATCTAAGTCCTGAAATTATGAAACTACTGAAGGAAAACTTAGGAGAAATGCTGCAGGACACTGGTCTGGGCTAGAACTTCTTGAGGAATATCCCACAAGTGCAGGCAGGCAAAGCAAAATTGGACAACCACAATCAAATCAGCTACAAAGCTGCTACAAAGCCCAGGGAACAAATGGACGATCAACCCATAAAGTAAGAGAAACCATTTGCAACTGCCCATATGACAAGCAATTGATAACTAGAATGCATGTATATGAGGAACTCCAACAGCTCAATAGGGAAAAATCAAATAATCCTATTAAAAGTGAATTAAATATTTCAGTAGACATTCCCCAAAATAATATGTAAAAATGTCCAAAAATCATATTAGAAGAAATGCTCAACATCATCGTCATTAGAGAAACACAAATCAAAACTACCATGAAAGAGGTAAAATCTTTACCTCTTTTATGTTTACATGGATGGAGCTGGAAAATATTCTTTTCAGTAAAGTATCTCAGGAATGGAAAAAGAAACATCCAATGTACTTAGTACTGCTGTGAAACCAATTTACAATCACTCACACATGCATGTGGAAAATGAAACACAGCTATAGCCCAGTATGAAGGAGGGAAGGGGAGGGAGAGGGGAAGGAAGGAGGTGGGATGATAGAGGGAGGGTTGGTAGGGGGACCACACTATGGAACACATTGCAAGTACAAGCTGGATCTATCAGGTGTAGAACACAAAGGTCTTAATCCTGTAATTGGGTAAATGAGGTGAAGGCTATGTTGCTTAGTAGGATGTAAGCACTCCAATTTGTACAAATAATCAACACATTGAATCCCATAATGGCATAAATGTATTTATGATCAATGTACAAATGACTAAATCCAAAAAATGTTATTTTATTTTTAATTAAAATAAAACTACCATGAACCATCATCTCACCTTAATTAAAATGGTTTTTATTAA
>CAUYQV010066964.1:0-10155 GCA_963574575.1 Galagoides demidoff
GAATCTCATCTTACCTTAAAAGACAAATATAGACTCAGGGTGAAGGGATGGTCATCTATATTCCAGGCTAATGGAAAGCAGAAAAAAGCAGATGTTGCAATATTATTCACAGATACAATAGGTTTTAAACCAACAAAAGTCACCAAAGATAAAGATGGCCACTTTATATTTGTTAAGGGAAATACTCAATATGATGAGATCTCAATTATCATTATCTATGCACCCAAAAAGAATGCACCTCAATTTATAAAAGAGACTCTAACACGCATGAGCAACTTGATCTCTTCCAGCTCCATCATAGTTGGAGATTTCAACACTCCTTTGGCAGTGTTGGACAGATCCTCCAAGAAGAAGCTGAGCAAAGAAATCTTAGATTTAAATTTAACTATTCAACTTTTGGACCTAACAGACATCTACAGAACTTTTCATCCTAACAAAACTGAATACACATTATTCTCATCAGTCCATGGAACATACTCCAAAATTGATAACATCTTAGGTCATATTTCTAACCTCAGTAATTTAAAAGAATAGAAATTATTCCATGCATCTTCTCGGATCATCATAGAATAAAAGTTGAACTCAGTAACAACAGGAATTTGCAGTCTCATACAAAAACATGGAAGCTAAATAACCTTGTGCTGAATGATAGATGGGTCAAAGACGAGATCAAGAAGGAAATTACCAAATTTTTAGAACATAATGATAATGAAAATACGAGTTATCAGAACCTCTGGGATACTGCAAAGGCAATCCTAAGAGGGAAATTTATAGCATTACAAGCCTTCCTTAAGAGAACAGAAAGTGAGGAAGTTAACAACTTAATGGGACATCTCAAGCAACTGTAAAAGGAAGAACATTCCAATCCCAAACCCAGCAGAAGAAAAGAAACAACCAAAATTAAAGCAAAAGTAAATTAAATGGAAAATAAAAGGATTATAGAACAGATCAATAAATCAAAAAGTTGGTTTTTTGAAAAGGTCAATAAAATAGATAAACCTTTGGCCAGCCTAACCAAGAAAAAAAGAGTAAAATCTCTAATCTCATAAATCAGAAACGGTAAAGATGAAATAACAACAGACCCCTTGGAAATTAAAAAAATCCTTAATGAATATTACAAGAAACTTTATTCCCAGAAATATGACAATCTGAAGGAAATCGACCAATACCTGGAAGCATGCCACCTCCCAAGACTCAGCCAGAATGAAGTGGAAATGTTGAACAGACCTATATCAAGTTCTGAAATAGCATCAACTTTACAAAATCTCCCTAAAAAAGAAAAGCCCAGGACCAGATGGTTTCACGTCAGAATTCTACCAAACCTTTAAAAAGGAACTAGTACCTATACTACTCAACCTTTTCCAAAATATAGAAAAAGATGGAGCACTACCGAACACATTCTATGAAGCAAACATCACCTTGATACCCAAACCAGGAAAAGACCCAACAAGAAAATAAAATTATAGACCAATATCACTAATGAATACTGATGCGAAAATATTCAACAAGATTCTAACCAACAGAGTCCAGCAACACATCAAACAAATTATACACCATGACGAAGTGGGTTTTATCCCAGGATCTCAAGGATGGTTCAACATACGTAAATCTACAAATATAATTCAACACATAAACAAATTAAAAAACAAAGACCATATGATTCTCTCAATTGATGCAGAAAAAGCTTTTGATAACATCTAGCATGCCTTTATGATCAGAACACTTAAGAAAATTGGTATAGAAGGGACATTTCTTAAACTGATAAAGGCCATCTACAGCAAACCTACAACAAATCTTGTATTGAGTGGAGTTAAATTGAAATCATTTCCACTTAGATCAGGAACCAGGCAATGTTGTCCATTGTCTCCACTGCTCTTTAACATCGTAATGGAAGTTTTAGCCATCGCAATTAGGGAAGAAAAGGCCATCAAGGGCATCCATATAGGGTCAGAAGAGATTAAACTTTCATTTTTCGTAGATGATATGATAGTATATCTAGAAAACACCAGAGATTCAACTATAAAACTCCTAGAAGTGATCAAGGAATATACCAGCATCTCAGGTTACAAAATCAACACTCATAAATCGGTAGCCTTTATATATACCAACAGAAGCCAAGCTGAAAAAGCAGTCAAAGACTCTATTCTGTTCACAGTAGTGCCAAAGAAAATGAAATATTTGGGAGTTTACCTAACAAAGGATATGAAAGATCTCTATAAAGAGAACTATGAAACTCTAAGAAAAGAAATAGCTGAAAATGTTAACAAATGGAAAAAAATACCGTGCTCATGGCTGGGAAGAATCAACATTATTAAAATGTCCATACTATCCAAAGCAATATATAATTTTAATGCAATCCCCATTAAAGCTCCATTGTCATATTTTAAAGATCTTGAAAAAATAATACTTTATTTTATATGGAATCAGAAAAAACCTCAAATAGCCAAGACATTACTCAGAAATAAAAACAAAGCAGGAGGAATCACACTACCAGACCTCAGATTATACTATAAATCCATAGTGATCAAAACAGCATGGCACTGGCACAAAAACAGAGGTTGGTGTATGGAACAGAATAGATAACCAACAAATGAATCCAGCTCCTTACCATTACCTGATATTTGACAAGCCAATTAAAAACATTGAGTGGGGAAAAGATTCCCTATTTAACAAATGGTGCTGGGTGAACAGGCTGGCAACCTATAGAAGACTGAGACTGGACCCACACCTTTCACCATTAACTAAGATAGACTCTCACTGGATTAAAGATTTAAACTCAAGACATGAAACTATAAAAATACTAGAAGAAAGTGTAGGGAAAACACTTGAAGAAATTGGCCTGGGCGAATATTTTATGAGGAGGACCCCCCAGGCAATTGAAGCAACATCAAAAATACACTGTTGGGACCTGATCAAACTAAAGAGCTTCTGCACAGCCAAGAACACAGTAAGCAAAGCAAGCAGACAGCCCTCAGAATGATTTAATAACTAGAATCCATAGAGAACTCAAATGTATTCGCAAGAAGAGAACGAGTGATTCCATCTCAGGGTGGTTAAGGGATTTGAAGAGAAGTTTCTCTAAAGAAGATCAGCACATGGCCTACAGATATAATACAAAAAAATGCTCACCATCCTTAATCATCAGAGAAATGAAAATCAAAACTACTTTGAGATATCACCTAACTCCAGTAAGATTAGCCCATATCACAAAATCCCCAAACCAGAGATGCTGGCATGGATGTGAAGAAAAGGGAACACTTCTACACTGCTGGTGGGAATGTAAACTAATATGCTCCTCTTGGAAAGACATCTGGAGAACACTTAGAGAACTAAAAACAGACCTGCCATTTGACCCTGCAATTCCTTTATTAGGTATATATCCAGAAGACCAAAAATCGCATTACAACAAAGATATTTGTATCAGAATGTTTATTGCAGCTCAATTCATAATTGCCAGGTCATGGAAGAAGGCCAAGCACCCATCAATCCACAAATGGATCAACAAACTGTGGTATATGTATACCATGGAATACTACGCAGTCATAAAGAAAGATGGAGACTTTACGTTCTTCATGCTCACATGGATGGAGCTGGAGAATGTTCTTCTTAGCAAAGTATCACAAGAATGAAAGAAAAAGTATCGAATGTACACAGCCCTACTATGAAATTAATCTATAGCTTTCATATGAAAGCTATAACCTAACAAGAGCCTAAGATTACGGGGAGGGGGGAGGGGGGAATGGGTAGAGGGAAGGGGATTGTAGGGATCACTTTTGTGATTTATCTTACACAGATACAAGTGAATCTTTCTAAGAATAGAATAAGAACATTTTAACACAATAACTAAGAAAATGACATGAAGGCTGTGTTAACCAATTTGATGGAAATGTTTCAAATTGTATGTGTAAACACCACACTGTACCCCAAGATTACATTAATGTACATAGTTATCATTCAATAAAAAAAAGACAAAAACATTCAGAATGATTTTTTATATAGTTTTTATTGTTTGGGATTCATCGAAGGTATAAAGAATTAGTTTACACTGAATGCATTTGTTAGATAATGTCCTTGTTATAATTTTGTCCTGCCCCCAAGAAGTGTGCCATATACCGTGACCCCCCATCCCTCTCCATCCTCCCCTCTCCCTCATTCCCCTACCCTACCCATTGTATTAGCTCATCTACTGCCTTCATATTAAAATTGAGTACATTGGATTCTTGCTTCTCCATTCTTGTGATGCTTTACTAAGAAGAATGTGTTCCAACTCCATTCAGGTTAATACAAAAGATGTAAAGTCTCCATCTTTTTTACTGCTGAATAGTACTCTGTGGTATACATATACCACAGCTTGTTAATCCATTCCTGGGTTGGTAGGCATTTAGGTTGTTTCCCATATATCACTGGACAAGAGAGATAAATAGAACCTTCTCTAAAGAAGACAGATGAATGGCTAACAAACATATGACAAAATGCTCATAATCCCTAATCATCAGAGAAATGCAAATCAAAACTACCCTGAGATAACACCTAACCCCAGTGAAAATATCACAGTGAAAATACCAAGTCTCAAAGCTGCAGATGCCAGTGTGGATGTGGAGAGAAGGGGACACATTTACACTGCTGTTGGGAGTGCAAACTAATACAACCTTTTTGGAAGGAAGTATGGAGAATCCTCAAAGAACTCAAATTAGACCTCCCATTTGATCCTACAATCCCATTACTGGGCATCTACCCAGAAGAAAAAAAAATCCTGTTATCATAAGGACATATGCACTAGACTGTTTATCACAGCTCAATTTACAATCACCAAAATGTGGAAACAACCTTACATGCCCACCAACCCAGAATGATACTTATTGTCATTTTGCTTCTTTGAGGTTTTCCTAATGAGGGAAGGGGGTACAAATCAAAGAATGAAGAAAAGAGACTTAAATGTCAAGCTCATTAGACACTGCTTTTTAAACTCTAACTACTACAAAGCTTTATTAGTTAGGGTCTGCAGTTGCTGTAACAACCCCCCAAATCTTGGTAGCATAGCATAATTAACTGTATTTTATGTGTATATAGAGCATACTATAAATACTAGTTAGTGATTAACCTTCCACTCAGTTAATCAGAGACCCAAGACTCCCCAAGGACTCTGGGTCCTCTGTGGGATCCTACGCATCTGCCTAGCAGAGAGAGGAGTGAGTCACGCAGAAAGGTTATGCACAAGTGACTAAGTCTGGAAGTGATGGACACCACTTTGACCACATTATGTTGGCCAAAACTCTTCCATGTGGCCATACACCTGACTGCAAGGAATTCTGGGAAACACAGCATAACTACTTGAATATGAAGCCAAGAAAACAGCTTGGGTCAGTATAAAGGCCCTGTATAAATTGACCAGTTCTACCAGTGCATGTCCTGCTGTTCTTCCAACTGTTTTGGCCTCCTTGCTGATCTTTGGAGCCTGGTCCTGCCTTGGAGCCTTTGCACAGGCTGTTCCTAGTTTCTGCAATGCTGTTCCTCATTACTTATTCACATGGCTTCCCCCAGCTGCTCAAAACTGTCTATTAGGAGATTTCCTCCTCCACCTCCATCAAGCTAAAATAACATCATCTCTCCAAAATATCTCCTGTTCATTCCCACTTCCTCATCCCACTAACTCCCATTCTTCTTATATTTAAAACTTGTCTCAAGGGTCCTCTCTTTCCCCAAAATTCTGGCTTCCCTGTGCCTCATGCATACCTCATGCCTGTTTGGGACCAGCTGTTCACATGGCTGTCTCTCCAGGGAACGGGGCAGGGCCACATGAATAATAAGACTCTGTGCTCCAACCGCCTAGTATAGTGTCTGCAATGTTGTAAAATATTAACAAATTATCTGTTAATCAGAACTTTTCAATGGCTTTGAAGACTAGAAAAATGAATTGAAAAATTCAGTTACAAAAACTTTTCTAAGCTGGTTTAGTAAAAATTTGGCAAAACAGTGTTCTTCTGGATTGTAAGAATGCAAATAAGATTATTCCTTGAATTTGTTTTGAATACGTTATGTAATACACTACAGTTATAATTGTTAAGTGTTATATACTTATGCTGTAACACATTGGGATTTCTTAAATAATTGATGTAGTATCTTATTTACATCATTTCATAGAATTTAGAATACAACTTAAATCAAATGATTGCAGAGATTTGGATATTTGTTTCTAGGCAACAGTGTTAGTGTTTAAACTCTAAATCATTTAGTTATTATAATCATGATCAGAAAAGCTAGGCCTAATTATACCATTATTGCTAAAAGAAAATGGATCCACTTTTTACTGATATACTTTATGATACAACTTCTAAAAATGCCTTATAAAGGACCATGGAGAGTCCCTCCAGTAAATGGATAATTAGGGAGAAAAGTTACTTCTAGAAATAACAGATCGAAAAATTATTTATTAGGTGATTAGAAAAATCAAATGTTGGCTTGGCACCTATAGCTCAAGCGGCTAAGGTACCAGCCACATACACCAGAGCTGGCAGTTTCGAATCCAGCCTGGGCCTGCTAAACAACAATGACAACTACAACCAAAAAATAGCCGGGCATTATCAGAGGTATCTTCTTTTTTTTTTTTTTTTTGCAGTTTTTGGCCAGGGCCGGTTTTGAACCTGCCACCTCCAGTATATGGGGCCAACGCCCTACTCTTTGAGCCACAGGCGCTGCCAGAGATATCTTCAATCTATAAAAAGCACATGTTACTTTTGTATCTAGACTTATGGATCCCTATATTTACATATGTATTTTCTGTATAATAGGAAACAGACATGACAGGATGTGAAAAAGCATTTTTTCTTTTCCTTTTTTTTTTTTTTTTGCAGTTTTGGCTGGGGCCAGGCTTGAGCCCACAACCCCTGGTATATGGGGCCAGCACCCTACTCTTTGAGCCACGGGCACTGCCCAAAAAAGCATATTTCTTTGAGGTTCCTGGCTCCTTTATCATTCTAGATCTAGTAGATTGATTTATCTACTTTTCATTTTATACTATTTGTCACCATTTTCATAGAATACAATTCAAGTTGGACCCTTGAGTTGTGCAATTTTGTTATAATTAGGTAAACTTAACCAATCTGGGGCAAATTGAATATATTCATTATCACCAATTCATGATCATTATGCTTAAGGCCTGAGTTCATCCATTAATTCAATCATTATCAATAACTGATACAGTGAGTGTACCAAGTGCCAAATTACTGTTCACTCTTGCAATAGTCTCAAATCCATTGCAGAAACAAAATCTAGAACACTATATTGCTGTTCATTTATTTCTACTTTGTTTTGGTTTTGTGATATGATATTACATGTTTCCACCAAAAATGCTTATATTGCCACATATTAAAAACATAGTAGTCCATTCGACATATTGTAGGTTAGATCTGCCAAGAAGAAAGAACAAGAATCCAGCTAGTGACTGTCTACTTGGCTATTTAGGCAAGACCCCTTAGGAATGCAATACCTGTCTGAGCTTAACACAATCCAAGCATTTAGCTCTGTGGTTTCCTAACATCCATTCTATCAGCTCACCTCAAGTATGATCAAACTCTGGGGAAATTATCGGGACTGGAACAATTTACAAGAGAAGGACCAAAAAACCAGAGGATAGATTTATTGCTGCAGGATAAGTGTCAGGATAAGAGTCATTGGTCAGATAATGCACCGAGGAACCTGATTTAGAGATTAAAGGGTTGCTCAGTGAGCTCAACCTTGGTAGACTGAAAATTAAGACCTCTTAAAAAGTAAACTATCAGGTTCAACTAGTCATTTGGTAATATTTTCAGAGATTTTTTGAGCTATAATTCACATACCCTATAATTCATCCATTTAAAGTATACAATTCAATGTTTTTGCTTTATCCACAGTTTTGTGCAACCATCGTTGTACTAATTTTAGAACACTTCCATCACCCAAAAAAGAAATCCCATACTCTTACAGTCCCTCCACAGTCCCTCCTCCCCGTGCCTTCCTTCCCTAGAAAGCCACTCATCTACCTCTGCTTCTAATAGTTCTGCCTATTCTGGGCATTTATATCAACAGAATCCTACAATATGTGGTCTTTCTGGCTGGCTTCTTCTACTTAGCATAATGATTCAAGGTCATTCCCGCCTTAGCAGGTATCAATACTTTGCTCCTCTTTATTTCTGAACAATTCCATTTGTGGATATCCATTCATCTATCAGCTGAACATTTTAGTTGTTTGCACCATGTGGCTAGTATGAATAATGCTTCTATGAACATTCATGTACACATTTTTGTATGGAAATGTGGTTAAATTTCTCTTGGATATATGACTAAAGATGGAATTTCTGGGTTACATGGTCAGTCGATGTTTAACCTGGACCTGCCAGAGCTTTTCAAAGTAGCTGCACCATTTTTCATGCCCATCAGTACGAGTGTTCCAATTTCTCCACATCCCCAGCAGCACTTGCTATTTTCTGGGTTTTGACATAAAAATCCTGTGGGTATGAGGTGGTACTTCATCACAGTTTTGATTTACATTTCCCTGATGGTTTATGATGCCAAACATGTTTCACCTGCTTCTTGGATGTATTCAGGCATCCTCAAACTAAAGCCTACAGGCCACATGCAGCCTGCCTAGGATATTTACCTGGCCCACCATGTGTTTTTGCCACCGCTGCCTGTCCTGCTTAGCAGCCAACTCGTCCTGGGGCCAGCAGTCCAGCCCTCCAACGGTCTGAGGGACAGTGAACTGGCTCCCTGTTTAAAAAGTTTGAGAACCCCTGATGTAGATCTTCTGTAGAGAAATGTCTGTTCAGTTCTTTTGTCCATTTTTTAAAATCGGAGCATGTGTAAGTATTTCATTTCCTTCTTTTGCTGCTAAATAATATTTTAATTGTGGGAGTATATCACATTTTAATGTGTCCACTCATCAGTTGATGTCCTGAACACAACAAAAAGATGGTGTAAAGGCAAATTTGCTCTTGGGGTGGGGTGGGGCATCCATTTCTCCTTCCTGTGAATGTCTATACTGCTGGTTCTTAAATCTTTGGGTTCAGATTAGAACTACGTTAGCCCTCTTGAGCCTCCAGCTTGCAGATGGCAGATATGGAACTCATCAGCCTCAGTAACACCATAAGCCAGCTCCTCGTAATAAATATGTATGTATGTATGCATCCATCTATCTATCTATCCTATTGGTTCTGCTTCTCTGACTAACACAAGTGACTATGGGGAAAGAGCACTTCAGGAGGGGTAGAGGTGGGGGAGAATAGAAGGAGACATGGTGTTGTGGAACAATACACTAGTATGTTATAAAACTTACTACTGCAGGGGTGGAAGTATGAATTTAGGAACAGCAAGAGATGAGGGGGAAGGACAAGGAATTGTTTGAGTGTCTATTATCCAACCAGTTGAATAAGTCTACCTCACTTAGGAGTATTCCAGACAGAGACGACCCAAACGTGCAACAATAGGGCACTGATTGAGCATACGGTATATCACTAAGTATGATCCAAAAATGATCCTGGAGCGGGCCATTTAGTATCAAAGAGAGGAGGGAGGGAAGGGAGTAGGAAGGAAAAAAGAATAAGGAAAGAATTAAAACTGGAGGGAGGGAGGAAGTAATCGAAAGCAGGACATACCTGCTTGCTATGGTCTGCCAGCAACTCAAACGCACTCGGGTAACATCAAAACGGACCTTCGTGGACTCTGTGTTTCTCTGTGAAACACACTGTAGTGGGACGGTCCCACAGCGGACCTTCTCTCTCCATTACCAAGACAAGTTCAGCGTTCACTGAGCCAGCAAGATGCCTTGCCTCGAAAAGCAAAGCAAGCCCATTCCTCCACGCCAGGAGTGCACTTCTACGGGCTCCCTGAGCGAGCTGGTGACTGGACAATGAAATCTGGAAAATATTTTTTCTTCCATGAAAAAATGAAACAGGGCGGCACCCGTGGCTCAATCGGCTAAGGCGCCAGCCATGTACACCTAAGGTGGCGGGTTCGAATCCCCAGCCCGGCCCGCCAAACAACAATGATGGCTGCAACCAAAAAAAAAAAAAAAAATGGCCGGGCGTTGTGGCGGGCGCCTGTGGTCCCAGCTACTTGGGAGGTGGAGGCAGGAGACTCGCTTGAGCCCAGGAGTTGGAGGTTGCTATGAGCTGTGATGCC
>CAUYQV010066967.1:0-23938 GCA_963574575.1 Galagoides demidoff
GAGTCTCCTGCCTCCGCCTCCCAAGTAGCTGGGACCACAGGCGCCCGCCACAATGCCCGGCCATTTTTTGGTTGCAGCCATCATTGTTGTTTGGCGGGCCCGGGTTGGGGATTTGAACCCGCCACCTTAGGTGTACGTGGCTGGCGCCTCAGCTGATTGAGCCACAGGCGCCGAGCCTAAAAAAAATTTAAAATATTTCTAGAATGAATTTTTTTTTGGATACAGAGTTTCACTCAGTCACCCTGGGGTTGAGGTCCGTGGCATCATAGTTTACTGCAACCTCAAACTCTTGGGTTCAAGCAATCCTCTTGCCTCAATCTCCTGAGTAGTGGGACTTTAGGTGCCCACCACAATGCCTGGCTAGTTTTTCTATTTTTAGTAGAGATGGGGGTCTCAGTCTTGCTCAGGCTGGTCTTAAAATCCTGAGCGTAGGTGATCCACCTTCCTTGGCCTCCCAGAGTGCTAAGCGGATTACAGATGTGAGCCACAGTACACAGCCTTAGAATGAGTTTTTTTTTAAGAATAAGTATCTTTCTTCTATTAAGGTATTCTTAAAAGTACCATGCACTCACTGGTTAAACCACTGGTGCTATGAAATTAAGACATTTCTGAGGTATTTTAAGCCCACAATTATGAGGAATCCACACAGAAAAAAACAAAACAAAACAAACCCACCTCCCCAAGCAGTATTTGTCCACCATGTTACTGAGCAATGCATTTAACCCTGATGAGTGTGATAGTTATGGCTTGTCACAGGCCTGGTGGTGATTCCCTTGGGTTACCTAATTGAATCTTCATATCAGCCCCTGCATTGAGTGACATGTTCTCTACCATGGAGGAAACTGAGGCTCAGGGAGGGGATCAGTAGGTTATCCATGCTTACCAGGGAGACAGCTAAAGCTCAAATCTGTGCTCACTCTGCAATGCCATCTCTCTGGGCAAATAACCAGAAAAAACCCCCTGTGTTCAAAAAACAACCTTGAATATTAACCTTCCAAGTTTCATCATTAAAAAAAAAGTGACAGTGTCTCTATTCACAGTACACAAACTGTAGCACAGTGCCGGACTGAAGATTTATAACTACCCCTCAATTAGAAAGGGAATGGAAGTTAAGAGAAATAATTAAAATGCAAAAGATGGGAATAGCAGACTTTGGAATTAGGCATTTTATTTGACTCGTCCAATAATACAAGTTAGTTCAGGAAACAACCATCAAAATGTATTACTTGTACTAACGATATGGAGAACCACATTTCCAAGAAATCTAATGAAAATAAATGCTGGAAATAAATTACTTTGTGGAATACAGCAAATAAATAGGTTTTTACACACAATAACCCTGTGAAAATTAGGGGAAAAAATGTGAAGTTTCTAGGGAAGGAGGCATCATGGGGGGATTTAGGGGGAGACAGAACTTGAAGCTAATGCCTGAATGAGACGTGAGAAACGGCTGCCTGTTAATGAAAATCAGTAATAGATATTCCAACTCCTTTCCTCCACCCCCTTGGTTTTAGGAGTGACTTCTCCCCCACCCCCCGAGACAGGCTCCGAGCACCGCTCCTGACTCCCACAGCCTAAGCGATCCAGATAATGTAATCGCACTATCATTAGGAACCATGAAATTGCAATTCCTTGGGGAGGGAGCGCTATCGCTTAGTTACACAGAGAAAAGCGATTAATTAGCAGATCTCAGTTTAACGTGACTGTGTACTACACGGGTTCTAATCTCACTCCGGAGCAGCTCTCAGGCCTAATGAATTATCTCTAGGAAGCTGAGCTGCAGCCAGAAGACATCATTCAAAATGACAAAGTGAAATAACCTAAAAACCAAACTTTTAGTATGACAGAGAGACTATTCGCTATTGGGGAAAAGCAGCAGGAACCAGATGAGGGGAGTCATCTAATTTTTCCTGATCCTGAAATAACCTTGTTGAGTACGAAGTTTCATATTTGGACTCTATTTGAGGCAACTTGATCTGAACTGACTTAGCCATTCATTCATTCCATAAAGATTACCTTAAAGCCATACCACTTTTTACAGAATATGACAGGGTACCACTTTGGACCCATTTAACCCTTTGGCAGTTGCGTCCTCAAACATTACGACAGCAGATTGAAGGCTGCACTTGAATCGTCCATGTTGGTAGCTTAGAAAATAATTCTGAAATGAGGATACCTTCCCCAAAAGGATAGGTGAAACTAGAATTATTACCATTCCCAAGAGGATGATCTTTCTCAACCCAAACCCCCTCCTCCATGCCGGTACTTTGTACTGAGCTCCAAAATCCTGGACTCACCTGCAAGTGAAATTGATGGGTGCAGAAGTCAAGGATTGGTCTTTGCACACTGCAAGGCCTGTTCTTGGGCTGGCTGTCTTCTCATTTCGTAACTTGCTCGGATTCTGAATTAAATCTCTCTGGGTGCTTATGCCTGTCTTCTGTGTCTATGGTGGTCTTTGAGAGTGCAGTTTCAGTTCTAGACCACTGAGAATTCTAGGTACAATGCCGGGGTGGGACGGGGGGGCGGGGGGGAAGAGTGTCCTGACTGTGGTGGTTAAACCCTCGTGAAGGGGCTGAAATTTCTTTGGATGCTAGTCCAGAAAAATGGGCTGGTGGCTCTAAGGCCAAGCACTGGCACCACACACTGGTTTCTAAATCTGGTTTATGGATTTTATCAAAATACATGTTCGTAACATGTCCCTGAGCAAGGAAGGGGCAGGTACAATGTCAACAGTCTGGTTTACTAATAGGAAAACCCAAGCCTAAGAGGATAAATGACTTACCCAGGCAAGACTGGCTCCATAATTGGCAGGACCCCCCGCTGCAAAACAAAAATGTGGGACCCCCTTGTTTAAAAAGCAAGGAAATATGCGTTTTGCTTTCTTCCTAGGTCTCTCTTTCAACTTGTGGTGTTTTTAATTGGCTAGTTAATGCTGTTCTAAGTAAAATCAACATTTTAGATTATTAGCATGATTTTGCTATTCACCATCTTATTGAGCAATGACAGTTTTAAATGCAGATATTAGAATACTTAGCACACACGTGGAATTACCAAAGTTGCACAGTGTACTCCCTGGCTCTCTCAGGAGGGTGCCTTGAGCTGGCCAGAAGACAAGCCAGACTCGGGAAGGTTGAAAGAAGGGAGGGTCCCCCCACCCCCGGCATGGGGATGACACGTAGGGGGGAGAGTGTTCCCTTACATTTGAGGATTCTTCCAGGGGGGAGTGGAGACCCTCACAGGTGCCCAGATGACTCGGGGCACACACAAACACTGAGCCCAAC
Source organism: Galagoides demidoff (assembly GCA_963574575.1). Taxonomy (NCBI): domain Eukaryota; kingdom Metazoa; phylum Chordata; class Mammalia; order Primates; family Galagidae; genus Galagoides; species Galagoides demidoff. Next base: position 3,282 of record CAUYQV010066967.1, read on the forward strand.
TACTGGGTTCCCTGTCCCAACAACCACTGGATTGACATGTGTGCTTCTGGCCCAGGGCCAGAGGTCCAGCCGGCATCTCCCCCTTCCATAGGCTCCTGCCTCAAACCAGGCAGATGGGCAACCCTGAGAGGCAGTGCAGTCTTTGTGCCAGGACTTGCTACATACTGGATCAAGGTGGGCTAGAGGCTCACCTCTGGGGCGTGGAGTCCCTCCACTGAAAGTGCTATGCTGCTGCCACCCCAGGGTGGGGACCACTATCATTGGTCATGTCCCACCCCAGATGCTATAGGTTATGTGTGCCTGCTCAGACCCTCCCATGCCTGTGCCCAGGCTGGGTGGCAGCAGAAGGCAGAGGCCGAGTGAAATTGGGCGTCTGGGGGGTGGAGGAGCAAGCTGAGACCCAGGCTCCATAGGCAGGATGAGAGCAGGAGGCTCCAAGTCCTCAGCTTATGGTAAACTGTCCCATTGAGCTTCACTTACAAAACACACTTGCAAAGAGAAAAGTATTAAGAATTTGAAGACAGTGACTGTGGGGCATTCATCTCCAGGTGTGTGCCCTCTAAGCATAGCGCCCCATGTGATTGCATTGCTCACATGTCCATGATGCCAGCCCTACACTTAAGACCACTCAGAAGCTCAGCTCGCCAAGTGTCCTGGTCTTCTAGAAGGTTCTACACAGCAGAGGCTGCCATCTTACCCCAAGGCCCTTGGCCCTCACTTTGTCAGGAAGGTTCCCTCTGTGCAGCACGGATGGCTGGGAGCTGGCAGAGGGCTGCCTTTCCCAGAGACATTCTAGTGAACTTTCCCACTTGCTGGATGAGGAAGCCGAAGTGTGGAGCAGGGTCTGACATGTGTAAGGTCACACAAGAGGCAGAGCCCTGAGATCTGATGCCCAACTCAGCATGGAAGATGCCAGGCTTTGGGAAAAGAGCAAAGCCTTGTCAGGCCTCCTTGCCAGGCTGTTTGTAGGTTTGAACGCAGTTCGGCCGTGAGCACGTGGACCTAGGAGTGTTTCCAGGGTTTCCTCCCAATCAGCAGCATTCCCTTGGCACAGTGGTTCTCAACCTGCGTCATGCCACAGCCCTTTAATACAGTTCCCGTGGGTCACGACCCAAAGGTTGAGAACCGCTGCCTTTGCATCAGCGGCTGAGGGGTTCTTGGGAGTCCCCCGGGGCTCAGTGGAGCCTCTAATTCTCATTTTTATCACAAGATTCTCTTGTGATGGCTAGTGATGGTAGTGGGTGAGAAGACACTGTCAGGGATGGAGGACAGAAATGCTTTCACTTGGGTGACACCAGGAGTTCAACTAAAGAGGTACCTAGGGCATTCCCTGATGATTCTGAAAGGGAGAAAGATAGTCATAGTCAATGGGGACGGAACTAAGTTTTTAGTTCCTGTATACATGGAGGTTTTTAAAAAATGTAACTGAGGAACTTTAGTACCAGTGATGTGAAGGCCAGCACCACTCAGGAGGCCACTGGCTCTGTGGATAGGCCACAGCCCTCCTGTACCCAAGGGGGGTAAAACACCCAGCCTATAGTTGATGGATGGAGGGCATGAGACAGAGAGGTTGAGAGACATAAATTCCAGCCCTAGAGTGACTTTCGGCAAGTCTCGTCCCCTCTCTGAGCCCTGTTTCCCCCTCTGAAAATGAGCGGGTTGGTCAAAACGGCCCCTAAGGCCTGCATAGCTCAAAGCCTCTGTGAATCTGAGCACCTGGGCCTGGCTGGCTTCTGCCACCCACACCATCGCCAACGCACTAGTACTGGGCTCAAGGGAAGCCGAGCCCACATTCCCTCATTTCAAAACCCAGCTCTCCCCAGCTCTGTGGGTTTCATCTCCCCTCACAAAGGAGTTCAGAGAGGCCGTCCGGAGGCCAGAACGTGCGGCTGCATTTGCCGGGATGCCCCGGCTCCTCCGATGCCACACGGCCAGACATCAAAGTTTCTCTCTGTCTGGGGGGGAGCATAGTGTGGGAGGGGACCAAATCAGTCCCATGCCCAAATCTGGATCCTACTGCTATTTTCCCCTTTCCGCATGGGGGACAGAGAGAAGAGAAGAAGGGGAGAGAAGTCTTTGAAAAACGTCTCCTGCTCCATTTCCTCCCTGCTCGCTGCTCTTTGCTTAGCAATTCACCTCGCCGGCGAGCCCAGCGACACTCCCGTGGTGCACCTCTTAGCCACTCGGCAACTTTTTTCCCTTTTATGATATTTTGGGCTTCTGATTGCCTGCCAAGTCAAACCTTTATCATTTAATAAGCAGGAAAAAAAAATCCTCCAAGTCAGCCTAGATCTAAACGGGCCCTGTTCCTACCCCCTGCCTCTCCTAGGTTGGTTCTGGCTCCGGGACTAGGGCTGATGGGAACCCACCCACTTGCAGGCACGTGTCAACTAACTCAGACTCCATCAGGGATTTTCTGCTGCAGAAGTCGTCACGGAAATTGCAATGAGGAATGAACAAGAGCACTGCCCACTTGGAGAGGACTTTGCCAACTAGTTCATGCTGAGGTCGTTAATCTCAGGGGGTGGCAGTGGAAGCAGATATATCTTCATGGGGTTTCAAGACCCTGAGAGTGAGATCAGAGAACCTGTCAGGACACTGAGGGTGGAAACAGCTTTCTGACCTCCAGCCCCGCTGCTATGAGACGATCTTCCTTCTTTCCTCACCTATCTTCTTTACCATGTGTCTGTGAGGCATGGAACACAGTAGCTGTTCAATAAATTACACCTGTCATGCAGCAAAGAGGGAATGGTCTGATTGTTTAGAAGTCGTGTTTGGGACAATAATGAGCTTATGGAAGCCATCTAATTCTCCTCACTTGAATTTCCCCCCTTTCTTTAGAAATGCAGTCTTAGCTGGAGGGGTGGGCTTGGATGAGTAAAAGGAGATGGAATTGATGGTCACAATGTCGCCCCTGCACCAAGACCCCTGCATAGGGCAATGTGGGGAAGTCTGCTCAGGGCATGAAGAATCCAGCTGGGACCCTTTCCCAAAGGCCCACTTGTTCTCCATAGCAGCCACAGGGCTAGATGAGAGAGTCTGCCAGACCCCAGGCCCAGGGTTAACTGTCCTAACTTATCCCCTGCTTTCTTACTCTTTCTCCATTCTTCTCAGCCCTTTACTGTGGACCTGCCAGGACTTACTTAACCAGTTCCTGCTCCTAGGCAAAGCCCATTCTCTGATCCTTGTTTGCCTGAATGTGGCCCCAGGCAAGAGCTCAGTCTTTAACTGAAAAGAGGCCTTGGCATGGGTAGGTATGTGGGCTTCTATGACAAAGCTGTGTCCCCAGTAACAACCCCCCCCCCCCCGGCCTCTAATCAGGGCAGATGACATAGTGGAATCTCTATGGAACTTATACCAGGGCCCCAAGACCCTCTTTTCAAACACCACTAAAAGTTCCCTTACATGGTGGGTCTCTTCCCTCCTAAGCCTCAAGTCTGCCCTGGGAAAGGGTGAGGGCTGGTGGGACTGAAGCTGTCTAGAGACAAATGAACCCGCATTTCCCCAGTGTTCAAGGTCAGAAACCAAAGGAGTGACTATTTAGGGTGGGATTTCAGGCACTGGCCAGTCCCTAGGGCAAACCTCATCAGATAATAACCTCAGTGATTATGACCCTAGGGCAGGGGCCTGGCTGACCTTACAGCTGTGTATCACTCAAGTGGCCCTGGCTAATTCCTGTGTCCAGAAGAGATGCAGACAAGGGAAGACAGGCAGTTGTGGGAGTCTCAGATGGAGGGGCTGCAGGCTTTAGTTTCTGCTAGTCCACTGGTCTAGGGCTGACACTCCACCCTGAACTTGGCAACGGCCTCCATCCCCCAAGGAGATGGACTCTAGCCACACTCTCCATTCTTCTTCCTTCCCATGGCATAAGACAGGGAAAATTAACAGAAAAATGCAGTACAGCCAGCCAAAGCCTGCTTAGTCCAAAGCCAGGTGGACTATAGGGCTTCCCTGTCAGCTGAGGGTACCTCTGTGGTCTTGGTCCTTAACAGAACCTTCTGGAGAGAAGCTGGGGTCAGAGGATGTGTTCATTCTCCACTCTGCGAGGCCTCATCATGAAAAAGCATTTCCTGGCCAAATAAAAACAGAAAAGTGACAGCACCAAAATGGCATGGAGCTGGGAAAGCATCTTGGCTCCCCATGGAATCATCCCCTCCTTAACACACCTGGGGGGGGGGTGCGTGGGCAGAGGGCGGAGGCGGCCGTGCTGTGCCGTGTGCTGTTCTTGCCCCCAGGAAGAGCCTAGGCGGCTCGGGAAGCTGTGCGCGCAGCCTGATCGATCAGGCTGCGGAGCCGCTGAGCTATTATTCACGCCAAAGGGCCTTGTTTAGAAGAAGGGGAGGAGGGGTGCGGGTCCACTGCATCTCCATCTGAGCTCTGCTGCTTGGCGTTTCCCCCTCTGCGTGCCTCTTCATGTAGCATGGGCAGGAGGCAGCACAGGGGCGAGAGCTTCCCCCACAGCATGCTGGGGGTCTGGGAGGTGTGGCCACGGGGTACCAGGAGGGAAGACCCCCATCCTTCCCCTTCCTTGGCTCCTCCTGAAAAAGGGTAGTGATGGACTTAGGTTGGCACAAGGTGGGAACTACCTGTCTGTGGGGTCTATCCCTCCCCGTGGACCTTCTGTCCACCTTCTCTGACACTCCCACCAGGTCTTGCCATCTTGCTTTTGCCCTACTTGCCCCTCGCGAGCTGGCTCTGAAACATTTTCCTTGTTGGGACCAAAGAATGCCAACAGGGATGGGAATCTATCTCTCTCCACACCCACTGGCCTTCCCACCTCCACAGTGGGAGGGGAGACTGACCCTGGTTCCATCACCCATTTCGGATGTCCTGGCTTCACCCACACACCATCTTTTCCTGCCTGGACCTGGCTGCTCCTGGTTGCCCTTTGACCTCAGGTGCAGTGCCCATGGCTTCAAGAACTTTTCTGAGCTGTCACCTAGTCATTTGCCCCATTTAACCAAGGCTAGTATCTTGTCTGAGAGCCACTTTACTGATCACAGGATGTGGACAGCCTCTAGCAGATGCCCTTGGCCTGACCCTGACGGGTCACAGGCAAAGTAAAGCCACATAAACAAGAATATTTCTTGGCATCTAGTTTAAAGTTGGTGAATTCTGGCAGAGGGTGAGGTCAAGTTTGAGGGCTTGTCTCTAGTCTGGGGCAGCACCCTCCACCAGAGTCACCGGGAGCCAGATTGGTGACAATTGGCTTAGCAGAGCCTGCCTGCCTTCCTTCTTGAAAAGGGCTCTGAGCATGCCTTCTAGTGGCAGGTTGTCATGTGGCTAATTTGGACTGGGTTGGAATGGAGATTTGAGATCCTCCAAGGGTGTGCTTGCCATTTCCACTCCTATAGTGATGGATGAGGCTTGAAGGCCAGGTCTCACCTGGCTCATGCCTGACCTCTTGGCCCCTCCTGTCCACAGCTCCTGCAGGGCCATGAGTCCTTGGGTGTGGGGGGATGATGCCAGGAGATGCAGCATTGAGCTGGGAACATGTACCATCCCTTCCCCTCATGCCCATGGCAGAGCTAGCTAAGACGTCCGGTCTCCTTGCTGATGGGAGAAAGGTACCCCCCATTCCCTAGTACCAACCTAACCGCCCCCAGCCCCGAATTGTCTGTAAACCAGGCTCTGAAGGTGGCGTCCATGGTTCTGTGAACTCATCTGACAGGCTGATCAGATAGAGACAGCAGTTATGGCATGCAGAATGCCACTGACGTCTGATTTAGGATGATGATGATGATGCTTTGTCCTTTCTGGCCCTTCAAGATCATAGCCCATGGAGAAGCCTATCAATTCATCAATGGTAAGTCAGAGAAGAAAAGGGTGGCAAGTCAATCCTTGCCAAGTGATGGTCCTATTAGAGAAGCACAGTTTGCAGTGAGCTCCATTTAACTCTACAGAGATGCGGGAGACACCCCCATCACAAGACGTCCCTACTTTACTCCTGGCCAGACCACAACCCTCCAACCACACACTCAGCTAAAGGGGAAGGCAAGTGGACCAGACCCAGGTCATACAGCGGTTCCTTTGAAGCCAGTGCTGGCCACAACCAACCAACAGTGCTTGGCTCTGGATCTCCCTTCCAGACGCACACTGCTCGTAGGAAAGCCACCTGCACTCCCAAGCACGGAGGGCCCCGCCAGGCTAGCAAGTTCAGACCAAAGAGATGAGGAAATCATCGCTTGTAGTTAATTCTCAACTACGTAGACAAACTGCGATAAATATTTATGATGGGAAATTTCATTATTTAAAAATTCTGCTCTGAATTTCTAGCTAACTCCATGAAGAATGCCTGCTGAACAGGTTGCAAATTAAGAACAATTATTTTTCTCTCCTGCATTTGAATATAACTTACAGCTAAAGTCATTTAAAGGGGTTAACATCAACCTTAATTAAATATTAAAGTGTACCTGTGCCTCCTGCTATTGTTGCCCCTTCGAATAAGATATAACCTATTTTTGACAAGTTTTCATCTTTCTCTGTGGAAGACGCTACATGAAACCAAATCAGTGGCAAAGAGGAGAGTAATGAATAATCTATTTCATATTCCAACAGTACCCAGAGCTCGGAGTGGAAAAATATTCAGTCAGATGATGGCAAGAGGCTGCCAGGGTACCACATGACACAGCTAATGTTTAAATAATAATAATAAAAAAAAAAGCGATAAACAAATCATTAGCCCTTAACAGTTGTTTAATGCAATTTGTTAATGAACGTAATGGTGGGGACTAATAATGAAAGAAAATAAAAACGTCTAAACAGGCGCCAAGTTGCTGGCGATGTGCAATTATTTCCTTGTCAAGTTTTTATGATTTAATGAGCCCCTCTGGGACTGACGGCTGTCAGTCAGTCGTGACTTTTTGACACCATTACAACTTCAAATACAGCAGCGGGCAGGCTGTTTTCCTCGGATTTGAAATACTGAAATGATCTGACAGTTTTAAAGAAAAGATGTGCAAAAAAAAAAAAAAAAAAAAGGAGAAAGAGAGGGAAAGAAAGACAGTTGCTTTTTCCTTTCTTTCTTTTTTTCCCCCTCCCTTCTTCTATGGGTTGATAATCTCTGGATGCTGTTTGGTAATGAAAACCCAATCACTGAGGTCATTATCTGATGAGGTTTTTGGAACAGGCAGGCTTTTTTCCCCTCTTTATTTCTTCACTTAATGATAGCCCTCAATGGGCTTGCCCCGCATGGGATGGCCAGAGCCGCACAATTTTGTTCACCATTAATTTCAGCCTTTGAAGCTCAGGGCTCAGAAGCAGTAGCAAAGCAAACCCCCCACCAAGCTGGTTCCAAAATAAGACAATCCAGCCTGCCTTAAACAGAATAGCAAATGGCCTCCCAGCCCAGGGCCGGCAGCTGACGTCAAGCCCACTGCCTTTTGCAGGCATTCGCCTTCAACACGGAACATTTAAAACTCTTTACAACTTAAGAGACTTTAATTAAATTGCTTTTGATTCTGGAGCAGGGTAGCATCACTTTATTTATCCTGTCAGGGAGAGTGTTTAGTCTGCATGAATTTTATATGGCAAGGACACCCTTCTCTTCTTCCTCCTCCACATCTTCGTCTCCATCTCCCCCTGCCCATCAAACACCATCTTTAACAAGGGCTCCCAACCTTGGAAATATGCATCCAGTGAAGTCTCCATATTAAGGACCTAGAACCTCTCACAGATCTGCTTCGCAACCTCCTGAGAATTTGTGAACTTCCTTCCTTCTCCAGTGGAGCAGGGAAGGAGAGAGGACAACTGTCCTGCCTTAGGGCTCCTCTGAGTCTTTTCTGCAGCATCTGGAGGGGCCAGGAAGGAGTTGGGGATGTTCAGAGCAGCTTCCTCAAAAACTGCTCACTCCCCTGGCCTGGGGTGTTGTTCTCCAGGTGGCTTGATGGAGTTGTCAGGCAGAGGGTTATCTGCTCAGGTTCTTCCCACTCCCAAGGTTGAGTTGGGGTGAAATCACAGGCAAGAGCTGATAAAGACATAGAACTTGAAAGAAAAAGCGACTGAGAGGTGAGCAATGGAGTCCTTCTTCCTCAGTTCACCTACTTCAACAGCAACGCCAGGTTTTAGTGAAATATTTAGGACTGGCAAGTGTCAATTATCAGATGGACCTTGCTTGCTAAGTGGCCCTGGGCAGAGCCTGCTGATGAGGATGCAGAAATGTGGCTTGGAAGTTGCTCCCACATGGTAGTTGCCAGGGAAGCCACCAGAGGGGTTGATGTGATACTTCACGACTCTGAGTGTGTCAGAATAAAAAGGGGGTTGTTTGTTTCCTTGCTTTTTAATGGTTTCTTAGATGTGTTTAGCACGTACAGAATTCCGTTATCAGAATACAAGATTTTTGCTGAGATGGATCCCTTAAGCTGACAGGGAAATTAGCATAGCTTCCCGCTCCTTCCCTGTCCTACTTCGCTCGGCCAAAATCCCACACCGTCCCTCCGAAGTAAAGACTGCAGCTTTATTTACACAATACTAAATGATTTATCTGAACACATGCAGGCCCTGGCCTGTTTCGATAAGTACAATTTCTCGGGTGGATTTTGCCATCCTGCCTTTTTTTCCGAAGCCATGATGGTTTTCTTTTGAGCTGAGAAAAATATCAAGTACGGTATCCAGGTAATCTTGGTCCCTGGATACAGATGGTGAGCATTTCTGATGAACAGAACAGAGATGCTTTGCAAAGATTCAAAACTTCTAATTATATTCAAAAGATGGTACCGATCAGTAAGTGCCTATGAGGTCTCAAGATAAAGATAACTTGCTTTGTAACTGGGGGTAAAATGGCCTCGACCTGGGGAACTTTTAAGCCTGATCACAGACGAACTCATTTTGAACACAATTCCTAGTTACCTTACACAGAAAGAAATTTAAAAAAGAAAAAAAAAAAAGCATGTTTGAAGACATAGTCAATGTGAGAAGATTTTGCTAACATTTGTTAGTGAAAAACCCAGGCCATTCCCTTGGTGGTTATTTGCAATGCCTTCTTTTAAAGGAGGTTAGTGAACGTTTATTTCTAGTGAATCAGCCTGTAGGACTCGCCCATATTTATAATCACATTTGAAATTTCACACTGATGGAATCATGTTCTTGCTCTTACTGAAATATTCATGTTCTCTTTACATACTGGAATGGATGTGGGGAGAACCTTGTCAGACCTTTTGCATGTATGAGGGCTGCTTTTGGCAGTGCAAATATTAAAACCGAAAGGATACAGAGATGCTTACACAGGTCAGGGGAGACGAGGTCATAATTAAGTACTGTGCCAGGGCTCACTTTGCCAGGAAATTCTAGGGAGTACAGGATTTTGGGAAGGCCAGGAAATATTTCTTGCAGCCAGCAATCAAAGTTGTGAAAAGTGAATATTGGGCAGGCTTAGCAGAAATATTCTTAGGTTAGAAAAAAAAAATGATGCAATGGAAACAGAGGGAAAGTGCTAAGTCAATTTCCCATAAAACTGACATTAAATACCCGCCTTTACAGTGAAAGCACTCGGGCAGGTTGACTTATTCATTGTTCGTGGGTAGGAACAGGGCTGGTTTGCTGGGGTAGGTCACTGGCTCTGGCCCCTGCTTTTCTCTGCATTTTTATCCTCGGACATCAGAGAAGGGCTTTTTGGTGACAAGTGGCATGTGACAAGTAGATGCTCCTGTGACTGACTCATCACACCCTCTCCCAAACCATGACCCCTGACATGTCCACAGGGCAAGGAAAAATGTTCCCAAGGCTATTTTGGCCAATTGATGAAAATTACCAAAAGGCAAATAAACATTCGCCTTCTCTCATTAAAAATAAAACAAAACAAATCTGGGTGAAGACAAACCTAGAAAAGGAAACCAACACACATGCAAACAGAAACAGAAAATATTTTTACACTCTTTGCACTTCAGCTGAACAGTGGCGAGGGAGAAAGAGGGTCACCCGGGGCCTGTCAGCGTGAAAGAATGATTCATGTGACCATTTTGTCTTAATTACTCAGAACAAGCCGTTGTTGCTGTTTATCTAGGGAGAGCAGATACATCAGTGTCTTCTGAGAGAAAAAGTGATCGCCGTCAGGATGGTGATGACCACGATGATCCCGAGGATGACAAGAAGGATGCGGTTTTGGATGATTCTAGGAGAGAGCAAAGGGAAGAAACGTACACAGGTAAACGGAGGCATCCCGAGGACCATCATCCAAGGCCAAGTGGGCTAATCAAACAGCAGCTTTGAAGGTGGGGGTGGGAGCCTGGTGCGCAAGTGTGTGTGTGAGACAGAGAGAGAGAGAGAGAGAGAGGGGTCACGCAGCTCTTGGTTCTACAAACGATCCATGAGGAAATGAACAACTCCACATGACTGTCACGCTGCCCGCCCTCAGAGAAACGCTTACTGCAAAGCTAAGGCAAATCAAATGGCTTTCTGGGCTCCGAGTACCATGTAGTCTCTTTAAGTGATCAAGGGCCCCTTGCGAGCTTCTCTTTTTAATTTAAAAGGTGAGACTTTTTTTTTTTTTTTTTTTTTTGCGGTGTTTCCTGTTAAAGACTCCAAGGAAACATATGTCAGTAAGGTACTTACCTGTACAAAAAATACCTGGGGAAAAGTAAAAGAGAGACTTAGGAAGAAAAGGACAGGATTAAGAAGCAGGTGTCAAACACGCTGCTTAGGCTGTGAAGCCGTCATCTGTCACTGTGCTCACGCTCTGCTTCGCCAGGAGGAAACGTTACATTTGCTCCATGGCAAAAAGATGGAAATGAGAAATAACACAGAGTCCTCGAGTGCCTGGTGTGTGTTCGTTGGGGGCCCTCACCTCTGGGGATTCCAACCCCCCCTCCCCCCGGGTTCTGGCTCTACCGAATGCTGATGGGGAACCAAGAACTCAGAAGAAGACCCACAGTGGAGACACACGCGCCCGGATGCCTGCACGGGGTTTCTGATGAGGTTGTTTCATAATTTGTCACCTCATTCAGAGAAAAGAGGTCAAACATCAGAATGCTTTGTTGAGACTTTCAAAGGGAACCTAGGTCACACAGCCCTGCCCACGCTCGCTATCACAGAGCCACACAGAAAGAGAGAGACAGGGTGGCTGGCAGTCTAGCCGGATACCCACCCAGCTCAAAACCCCCCAGCAAATCCCAACGGACCCTGTTCCAAATATCAGGCAGAAAAAGGTCTGCTGCCTTATTCTAGAACCTGAACACTGGACATGGGTCTTCCACAGGGAACAGCCAGGCCCCCAATGTAACAGAGATTCCCCCCTCCTACTTTGTTTCTTTACTAAAACACCTTTGAAGGGTATTTGCAGCCTTTTCTGGCTTCTGGATGAGCTCATTTCTTGGAGGGATGACAAGATCGTGTTGTAGTTTCAGTGCGATTCCTCCTCACCCATGCCCTTCTTCTCTAAACCTCAACGGATGAATGGAAACTGCTACATCAGACCAACCCACTCCTTTGTGGCCCCCTAAAAGGACGAGCTCCCTTTCCTCCTGACAGGTTACAAAATGATCACATTTGCTGACACGTCTTCCGCAAAACTGCTTTAGTGCCTGTGTCCACTTTTCCCGCAGGAGATGAATGGTCCACTTTGTCCTCATTTATCACACAAGGCTCAGCTAAGATCTGTCTCGTTTATTTCTTCCCTTCCCCACTAGAAAGTCTGTGCCCCGACATTAATTCTTCTGTGATGACAGCTAATGCAGACTTAATAGGCCATATTTACTCAGGAGGCAGAAGATTCTCTGTCCCCCAAAGAAATAAAAACAGGACTTCACAGCTTATTAAAGCGAGGCTAATTGTGAACACTGAGCGGTGGTACTTGGTGGCTCCACTTAAAACCCAAATTGATTTTCTCCCCTTTTCTCTGGAAGGGACAGAAGTCTTCAGAACAGCCCCTACACATCCCATTTGCCCAAGTCACTGTCAAAATCTCTATTTACCACAGTCACCCGCATCAGACTTGCAAAGGAAATCAGCAAAATTGAAACTCAGCAGTGAAACAGATTAAAAGCATGAAAACTCTTTAAAATTCTGCCTTAAGTAATCTGCAGTAGTGTATCTCTTGTACAGCTGGGTTGACAACCATTTTATTTGTGGGTTGAGGTCCCCAAGGCATCCATGATGCTAATTTATAAAGGATTAACTGTGGGGGTTACTTGCTCAATCTGAGGCACGGTTAGAAAAATGAATACACAGGAATCCCTAAACCATCCGCTGTTCCCTGGCCCTTCCTAACTGGCTTTCACCACCTCCCACCTGGGTGCATTTATTTGCAGGGCGTGGTGACTCCCCCCACTTCTGCTTCTTCAGTGGACCCACCAGTGTGGACAGCACCTGATGCAGGTGCTCAAAGAGATCTGTCCAAAGAATGATGATGGAAGAATGTGGCCTCTAGCACCACCCCCCTCCCCCACTTCCTGAATTGTAATTGTTCCATTCAGGAAGAGAATAGAGAAGAAATCTGTGCAATTTGCAAATGAAAACAGCAACAACTCTCAGGGAGTCTGCATGGAAAAGGCTGAGTTCTAAGTTAAAACCCCCCTCCCCCAGAGATGAAGCTTCTCATCACTGCACCTTCTCAGAGCACGAAGGATGGGTCTTGTCCCTGCAGGGAGGAAGAGGACTAGTCCTTGTGGAACTGAGGTTGAGTGCTGAAGATCGCTAGGAAAGGGCGTTTGCTTTCCAACCAAAGGCTAACAGGAATTTGGGAGGAAGAATAGAGAGGGGGGGGAAAAAGAGTTTAGAGCAGTGGGAGCTTGACTGGCTAGCCCATCACCCCAGCTTTCCACCTCAGAGGAGCTGTGCAAATGTCGCCTCCCTCAGGACCCCAAAATGAGTTCGCACGGTGTTTGCCTGGATAGGACTGAGCCAGCTTGGAAGGGGGAGACAAAGGCTGGCATTGGTGGGCCCCATCTGTGAAGAAGGCTAGATACAGTCTCAGCCAAGGGCCTCGGCCCATATTGCTGTAGGCAAAGCATAAAGGAATGCAGAGTTCAGAAAGAATCAGAAAAACTAGCCCGGCAGAGGGGTTCCCAGCCAGTGAGTAGAGAAGGAACTTTGGGGGAAACCCAAAGTAACTTCCTCCTAACTTTGGGCAAGGGGGGGCTTTATCTTCAACTAGGTCTGCAGCAAGCAGTCTTAATCTCCCTTTTGAAAATGCAAAGTGTGTTTACCCAGTAAATAATTTAAGAAAGAATATACACTTGAAAGAAGACATCCATTGAAACAGCCAGGCTAAATTGCCTCCAGGCAAAAACTTGTGCATTTGCATGCTGCATTCTATTAAGGGAGCACACTGTGGCTTTAAAAGAATGCAGAGCCAAAATAAAAGGAATGTGGGCCCGAAACATCAAGGATTCTCTAAGTTTACATTATGAATCACAGTGCTGTTGATACAAGATGAATTAACCATTTACTTTGAGGCTGAACTCACAAAGTACTATTGAAAGTACTGATCCCCATGTGGAACCCAGGGAGCGGTTAATCTTTCCATTGCCAGTCTCCTCCCCGCCTGGAAAGGAGCTCCTGCTCGTGGCAGCCAGCATCACAGAAGGCTGATTCCAGGGAAGGAGGCAGGCGCGGCACCTGGCACAGTTCTCCGCTCAAGCCCAGGAATTCCACTGGAGCAGGCCTTACCAGTGTTCTCCGACACCCAGTTCTCCTCTACTTCCAGGCACACACTACATTGACCTGTCCCTTGATGGTAGGTGTGGCCATGGGACTTGCTTCAGCTAAAGAAATGTGAACCCAAGTGCCAGATGTCACTTCCAGGTGGAAGAAGCATCTAACTTTGGGTATTTGATTCTCCAGATGGCACTTCCTGCTGTTCTGATTTAGGGAGCTTCATGTTACAGGAAGGTCCACGCTCCTTCTGCCTGGAGCCATGAGCTATCACATGGACACCACTGCCCTGGAGACTCACCTGGACTCACAGTGGACTTGCAGTAAGCCAGTGAGATTTGGGGGCTATTTGTCACTGCAGCTCACCATAACATGTATCTTGATTGGTACACGACTGCCCCCTTCTTTAGACGAGGTGAGGTATCAAGCCAAAGTAAGTGAGGCTCTGGTCTAAAGTACTGCAAAAGCCGAAGTATAATGAAGGCTGATTAGATTTTCTCCTGGAACAATAGGTTTTTGCCTCTGTTTTCAGAAGCTGGGATCCTTTCTGTCCTGTTGGTCATAACACTTTTTACTGAAGAATCAGGAGCATCTCCCAGCTGAACCCAGTGCCACCAGGCTTTGGTCAGTGGTAAGATCACACGTGGAGCTTCAGCAGGCCCAGCCGGGCAGTCACTTTCTGTGCAGAGCAGACATACAATGGCCACACTCATTTCTACCTTTTAAACAGGTGATGCTACTCCTAACTCCAGCGACAGAGCTGTGACCAAGGCTGAGACAGTCACTGCATTCCATGCCCCTGGCCACAGAGACTGGACAAGAAGCAGGCTTATGATGGAAGCCAGTCCAACAGAAGGCATCTCAGCATCTTTGTTTGGAAGGCTGTGTCATCTGGATGGTTCCGAATGTGGAGGTGGGACAGGATCTGCTGCAGCCATTTTGAATCCATGAGGGCCACCTGCCCGAGAGAGAAGGCTGACCGCAGAGGGCAGAGAAGGGCCAGCAGACACAGTGAACCTCTGTGTCAAACCACCCTTCCTTTGGGTTTTGACTTCTGAGAGAAAATAGACCTTATTTTTCGAGTCAGTTTGAATTGGGTCTTCTATTATTTATGACTAAAAGCACTTTTTGGCTGAGTCACCCTGATTCCAAAACCAAGTTTTGGATCCACGGCCTACGCGTATTTTCTGCAGTCTGAACCTCCTCAGTCTTTTGCATCCCTAGTGTCTAACACGGATCGTGGCGTAGACGTTCTGAAAAAAATCCATGCTGCGTGAAGAAATGAGCTCATTGGAAGGCTCACGCAATTAGTGTCTCCTGGTTTCTAAGGCTGCTTGTGGACAAGCACAGATTTAGGATTTAGCTACGAGCCACCCTCCCATTAAGGATGCCAGCAGAGTCCCAACTCTTTGACAAGCCTGCATTCATTAGCTAGAGAGTGCATGACACTTCACAGGTTCAGAGCCACATCCTGCACCTGCCTTCCTGCCTGGCCGACCAGCCTGAATAATGATGCCCCACCTTTGGGGTCTGACAGAACAGGAACAATTAGCAGCCGGGAGAGCACGGGCTAAACTCTGGGCACTCGCCAAAACAAGGGCTGAGGGAAAGCTGTCCCAAGTTCTGCATCCATTTCAGCATTCGTGTTCACCAGAAAGAATGAAAACCAGAGTTGGGGAAACTGTTAATTGTCATTAGCCTCAAACATGAACTTTAATTTGAAGGATTATTGTCAGAGGTGGGTGCATGGTCCTCTCAGCTTGAGTTGTGTGGTTATCACACCACCTGATAAAGCACCTTCAGCAGCTTCTGTGTCCTACATCTCTGGGAGAATGACCGCCCACCCTGAGAATCGGAGGGGGCCTGACGGCTCTCTGATCCCACAGGGGAACATGTGGCAGGCCTGGCTGAGCATAGTTATCTCTTACATAGTCATTTACCTAATAATTTGCCTGTTTTACTCAAGCCACATAGAGCCCTCTGGGGACTTTTTCCCTGGAAAATGAAGAAAAAGGTACTTTCTTTACTGGGATCAACTGTAGGGACAGTGAGAACCTAGATCTGCTAGGGGTCATTCTTACTCTCAGGCAGCCTACATATATAGGGTGCAGAGCCAAGAGGTGAGTCCCCGAGGACATCATTGGAACCCCTGGATCCTCTCAGTGTCCCTGAAATCTGAAGTCACATTTAAACTTCCCTGTTACAGGGGCCAAATAATTCCTTGTTGGTCTGAGTGAGCTGACTGGGAATTCTCTCACTTTCAACTATGCTGATTATATTGGGTTGAATGGTGTCCCCCAAGTTCTTGCCTACCTGGAACCTCTGAATGTAAATTTACTTGGAAATAGGATCTTTGCAGATGTGATTCATTTAAGGATCTTGAGGTGAAATTAGCATGGATTTAGGGTAGCCCTACGTGCAATGACTTGTGTTCTTACAAGAGGGGACAAAGAGAGACACAGGAAGAGGGGCCATGTGAAGACAGAAGCAGAGACTGGAATGATGCTGCCATGAGCCAAGGAATGCTGGGGCCACAGAAGCTGGAAGAGGCAAGGAAGAATTCTGCCTCCACACCTTGGGAGAGAGCACGGCCCTGTCGACTCCTTACTGTCAGACTTCTAGTCTCCAGAGCTGTGAGAGAAGAACTCTCCACTGTTTTAGGCCACGTAGTTTGAGGAATAAGACTTTGTTATGGCTCGGCGCCTGTGGCTCAATCGGCTAAGGCGCCAGCCATGTACACCTAAGGTGGCAGGTTTGAATCCCTAGCCCAGGCCCACGAAACAACAATGATGGCTGCAACTAAAAAATGGCCGGGCGTTGTGGCGGGCGCCTGTGGTCCCAGCTACCTGGGAGGTGGAGACAGGAGATTCGCTTGAGCCCAGGAGTTGGAGGTTGCTATGAGCTGTGATGCCATGGCACTCTACCCAGGGGGATAGCTCTGTCTCAAAAAAAAAAAAAAAAAGACTTTGTTATGGCAGCCCTAGGAAACTAACACACTGAGTTCTGGGTTCCAGACCAGCATATGGGTCTTGTCTTGGGTTTCATGGTGACGGTTTTCTGTCCCTGCTCCTTCCCTCCTGCCGCACTGCATGTTCACTGTGGCTCCACACAAAGTCTCCTCCAAAGGAAAGGATGTGCCAGCCTAGCTCCCTGGAAGCTCTGTGTACAGCGGCGGGACTCTACCATCTTCAGGAGCTGTTGGTTCTTTCGTCTCAGAGTAAGAATTTCCATTCATAAGTCCAATAGGCAGCTTCCCAAATTCATGTGTGATAAGGGGAATGAGGGGCCATGGTCCCCACAACACTTAATCCCACACAACTCCCACCTCTAGGATCAATGTTTAACATAGGAAGAAAACCAGATGTTACCTCTGGGCCAACCTACCATGCTATCATCGGCCGTGACAGCCCACATTTGCTGACATCCTATTAGGCACAGTTAGTCACCTGAGATCTGAGGGAATGGACACAGGACTGAGGAATTCTGACAGGTGGAGCGATGAGCAAAGTCTCCAGCAAGGAACGGAGGAGCTAGGAGCCAGTCCCTGAGCTCCGGCATATCTAGGTTAGAGTCTGAGTGAGGACTAGAGTAGCTTTCCCCTGTTTCCATTTTTTTCCTAAGCTTAACAAGGATCAGCAAACTTTTTCTGTAAAGGGCTGGAGAGTAAATATAGCAATGTGTTAGAGCTGCCATAACAAAGTACCACAAACTGGGTAGCTTAAAGAATGGAAATTTATTGTTTCACTGTTCTGGAGGCCAGAAGTCCAAGGTCATGGTGTTGGCAGAGTTGGTTTCTTCTGAGAGCTACAAGGGAAGATCTGCTCTATGCCTCTCTCCTAACTTCTGCTGGTTTGTGGGCAATCTTTGAGGTTCCTCGGCGTACAGATGCCTCGCTCTAGACTCTGCCTTCATCTTGACATGGAGTTCTGAGGGTCTGTGTTCAAATCTTCCCTTTTTTATAAGGATAGCAGTCACATGAGATTAGAGGCCCACCCTCCCCTAGGATGACTTCCTTTAACTGCTTTCATCTGCCAAGACTTTATTTTCCAAATAGAGTCACCTTCTTAGGCACTGGAGGTCAGTACTTCAATGTATAAATCTGGTAGAGGGAGGGGATGGAATTCAACCCTTATCAGTAAACATTTTAGGCTTTGTGGACCACATGATCTGTTGCAATTACTCAACTTTGCCCTTGTAGTGTAAAGCAGCCATTGACAGCATGTCCATGAACGATCATGGCTGTGTTCCAATAAAACTTTATTTATAGACTCTGGAATCTGAACTTTATATAATTTTCATATGTCCAAAAAATTCTCCTTTTGAATTTTTTTCAACCATTCAAAAATATAAAAACATCATTACCCTGTAGGCCATACAGAAATAAGTAGCAGGTGAGATATGGCCTGCTGTCTATGGTTTGCCTACTCCTGGTCTCAAAGCTGAGAGCTGCACAGGGCATGTCTCCCCAGGTGAAGAAAGTGGTGGTCCTCAGACAATGTACAAGCTGTGCAGTGGGCATGGCAGGTCTGGCCAAGTCCCTCTGGAGAAAAAAAGAAACACAGAGTCCCTGCCCTGTGGGAGCTTATGGTGTCACAATGAGCAATCAATGACAGCAGCCTGACAACAAAGGCCGTAATTAGAGTAATGCCAGGGCTGGGACAATTTGGTGCAAGCCCCAAATCCTATATTTACCTGTATTTACCTGGAGTGACCTAGAGCAAGTCACTCCATGACACTTGGGTTTCAGTTTCTTCCCCAATAAAATCAGCCAACTCACCAACCACCCCGGGGAGAAGAGGATTAGCTCATTAAAGATTTTAAAGCACTTTGAAAAAGGTAAAAAGCCCTTGACATGCGTGCAGTTGGCAAATGATTCTGTCAAAAGAGAGGCCATTTCAGGAAAGGTGAGAGGTACCAGTTGTCAGAAGCTGGAGGAGCTGCCTGGGAAACTCCCAGTGGCTGGTTGGGGAGATGGAGGCAGGATTCCAGGAACATGCCACCTTCCCAGGCCTGCCAGGCTTTTGGTTCCCACAGGCTGGTGTCCATCTGGGCCTCACACTGACAATCTCCCCAGCAGGCCTGTGCTTCTTCTCCTTGGTGGTAGCATAAACATCAAAAGGGAAGGGATGGCGTCCCATTGGCTGGCTCAGGGACACCTCTCCAGCCTGGGAAGGCAGCCAGCAAGTACCTGTCAGAGCCCACTGATAAGTCCAGTGGGTTTTGATCAGTGATGTGTAGTTACACTGCATTCTACATTGCCAAAAGTGTACATCAAATTTCAGCCTGGGTACCGTGAGCACTGCTGTTCTTAAGTATGGACTTGACAATGGGGAGGGGGGTGGCCTGAGAGCAGCTTTGCTGGCTACTGACTTACAGATAGGATCAAGGCAACACACTTCAATCAAAGGGCTTGGAAAGAACTCGAAGAGAATTAAATAACGATGCCCTAGAAAGGCAAGGTGTACTTGGCCCCTGACAGGTTTGCAGTTTGCTAGAACTGGAAGAGGCCTTCGTTTCCTAGTCTAGATTCTTCTTATTTAAATTTTTAGAGATTGAGTCTCACTATGTTGCTCAGACTGGACCCCAATTCCTAGGGTGGTCCTCCTACCTCAGCCACCCGAGCAGCTGTCACTGCAGGCATGTGCCACCCCACCTGGCTTAGAGTTCTCATTTCAGAGTTGAAGACACTGAGGTCCTGAGAGGTGATGGGATGGATGTGCCCAAGTTCATGCTGGGTCAGGGCCAGCTCTTCTGGTCCCAGGCCCACCTGCTTCACTGTAACACTCATTCTCATTTTAGTGGCCAGTGATGTTCATACCAGCAACTCAAAACCCACCAGTGGTGCCCACCTCTTCCTGAGCCCAACCTAATCCTACCTCTCTATATGATGGGGGTGGTGGTGGATGGTTGAGAACAGTGGCCTTCAAACTCCAGGCCAAGGCTGAAGTGAGAATTTTCTTTCTTTCCCTCTCTCTATATTTCTTTCCTCTCTCCCTCCCTCCCTCCCTCCCTTCCTTCTTCACCTTCTTCCTTTCCTTTCCTTTTTTGAAATAGGATCTCCCTCTATCACCCAAGCTGGAGAGAAGTATTACAATCACAGCTCACTGCAACCTCAACCTCCCAGACTCAAAGAGACTCACCTGCTTCAGTCTCCCTAGTAGCTGGGTCTATAGTTTTTTTTTTTTTTTTGGTACAAATATTTTTGTAGAGATGGGGTCTCTGTATGTCACCTAGGCTGGTCTCAAACTCTTGGGCTCAAGTGAGCCTTGTGCCTTGGCCTCCGAAAGTGCTAGGAGGACAGGAGTGAGCCGCCATACCCAGCCAGAAGGTACCTTTGTCTTAAAAAACAAAAAAAAGATTACTCAATTTTAAGGCTGTCCTTTTCTCTGATACTATATTCTTTCAACCATTTCAGTGTTAAAATGTCCCCTATTTATGGAGTGATGGTGAAAGTAGATGGCAAGTTTTTCCCCCAAAGTTCTTATTTGGACACTGGAAATATACTCTTTCCTTGGAAAGTACTCTCTCTTATTTGGCAAAAAAAAAAGTAGACAATCCTCTATCAGTCTTTTTTTTTTTTTGCAGTTTTTGGCTAGGACTGGGTTTGAACCTACCATCTCCGGCATATGGGGCTGATGCCCTACTCCTTTGAGCCATAGGCACCACCCAGTCTTCTATTTAAAAAAATAAACAAACAAAAGGCTCAATCCAAGAAGTTTGAATGTTTGGGAACCATGAGGTCAAAAATCCCAAGCAGGGATACTCTAGAGAGGTGATTCCTCCCCAGGGACCCAGATGGCACCCGTGGCTGACGCAGCAGCAACACCCCCCACTAAGTCGACAGGAAACAGCACCGTGTATCAGCAGTTCATGTTAGCTGGCGTTGCTCTAGGCCTGGCGCTGTTGTGGCATTTCACACACTGTGCGGCACTGAGCTCTCATAACAGTCTAGGAGCCGGGGCCTACTCTCATCCCCCTTTTTATAAGGGAGGCATCTGAAGCTCAATCCACTTCTCCGGCCTCATCTCCCTTTACTGCAGGGCACACAGATCATTATTTCTAATTGTTAT